>CANXYI010913305.1:0-15525 GCA_948208565.1 Hura crepitans
GCCTAAAGATTTGTGTTTTGCTAATAAGTTTAGAGGTTTAAGAGGACCGATTTGGAGTTAAGATGTGTTGTACGTCTTTTATAGAAGTGTTTTTAATAGGTCTACTATTTGTGAAAGTGTCCTGGTGTAGCCGTTATGCTGCTAAATTTTTGTTTTGATAATCCCATTAGTTACCTCATAAAGCATGCCAAAGAGTTTTTAATGTTTTTACAACTCCATAAGTTAAGAAATTATTTTATTAATTAATGTTTTAATTTAATTAGGTTTTGATATATAGTAGAATCGGATATCAATAGGCAATAGTGCTCCCTACTCAGGTTCAATGTACAGATCGAGTAGAGGGTCCCACACTTAGTTGTATCAGAGCTCCAATTTAGGCTTTCCTCTAAACCTATAGGTTATATAAGAGCATTGTAGTATATTTACATCATAACATTTTATATGTGAGGTTTATAATATGTTTCTCCTATCTATAATATGGAGATGAGTCGTAGTACAACTCGAAGCAAAGAGGAAGAAGTAGAGAGCCATGCTCCTATTATGGTTACATAAGGAGGGGGATAACCTGAGTATGTGACCCCTAGTGGCATGGGACATACTGCATATGGATAGCAGGGTCAGCCAACTTTGCTAGAGATGATGTTAGAGTCCATCAGGTAGGCAACAATAGTTGCTATAACTGCTACTACTACAGTTGCTACAATACACATAGCTTCGCCTGTAGTGCCTCAAGAGCAATAGGCTTTCCAGAAGACATACATAAAGCGATTACTAAAGAATAGGGCTAAGTACTTCAAGGGTGAAGAGCTAGATGAGTCAAGTAAAGCTGAGTATTGGTTAGATTAGAAGCTCAGGATCATGCAGTAGTTGAACTATCCTCAGGAGGAGTATACTGCATGCATTACTTCTATACTATTAGAGGAGGCTTTGAAGTGGTAGGAGACCATTATAGAGCATAAGACAGCTAATGTTTTATCATATGAGTTTTTTCTTAAAGAATTGAAGAATTATATAATTGAGCATTATTTGGATTAGAAGTACCAAAAGTTTATGGATCTAAGGCAGAAGCATAGGTCCATATCTGAGTATAAGAAGGAGTTTGCTTGCTTGAGTAGATATGCTAGGGCAGTGGTAACTACAGTGAAGGACCGCTGTAAGATGTTTAAGAAAGGGTTGAACATAAATGTTATGGAACTAGTTGCTTTAATATAAATTAGGGATTTTTTAGGCTTGACAGCAGTTTATCATACCACAGAGATGGTGCATCAGCTGAGACAAAAGAGAGGTAGCTTTAGGAAGAGGTCTTCTAGCTAGGGACATGGCAGTTCTAGTTTTATAGTTGATAAGAAATAAAAAAGGGGCTTAGTCTAAGCATTAGCAAGACAAGAAGTTAAATTGATCTCAGAGATTAACATAGGGTTTTAGAGCAATGACTTAGATCTTAGGTGTTCCTAAATCTACTACCAGTAGTGTTTTGACACCAATTTGTTAGACTTATCACAAGAAACATCATAGTGTCTATTGGAAGAATATGATAGGAGTTTGTTGGGGTTGTGGCTCTAAAGAGTATTTTCGAGGATATTAACCACTGAGACTATATGATCCTTCATAGAAGTAAGATAAAAGAGAAACTAGGAGTAAAGCTAGGGCTAGTTAGAAGAACAAGTCAAATTGTAGACCTCCTTCCAAACAGCATGCCATACAAGCGAGAGAGGAGGCAGATGCCACATATGTTATAGTAGGTACATTCCATATCTTATATTTACCTACTTTAGCACTGATAGACCTAGGGTCCACACATTTTTATATCTACACAGCACGAGTTATAGATCAAGTTTAGAATCAGATTGCCTTAGTTTTGATATGATGGTTAGCAATCTTATAGGATAGGATATCATAGTGATTAAAGTGTATAGAGACTATCCTTTATTAGTTCAAAGACATGTTTTCTAAATGAATCTCCTTAAATTTCCATTTAATAAGTTTGATCTTATCTTATGGATGGATTGGTTATCCAAGTATCATTCTATAGTGGATTACAAAAGGAAGAGGATCACGTTGCAAGCTGGTGACGAGTTAGAAGTGATAGCGATGGGTGAAAGATTGGATTCCATTGCTAATATAGTATCAGCATTTATGGATAGTAGGATGATGCATAATAGTTTTCAAGCCTACTTTGTATATGTTGTTGACACCAAAAAGGAAGTATAAGAAGCAAGTTAGATTCGTATTATGGTTGAGTTGGAGGATGTCTTCCCATATGTGTTACCTAGTTTACCACCGGAATAAGAGTTAAAATTTGGAATTGAGGTGATGCTAGGCATAACACTAGTTCCCATAGATCCATACAAGTAATGATCATGATTTTAGGCTCTATAAATAGTGCCACAAGGTACAAGAAGTGTGCCTAGGTTATGGGGTCACTTGCTCATAAACCGAGGCACTGACACTGGTTATGAAACTTTGAGGGGCTCTAAATTGATGTAACAGTTGAAATTTAAAAATTTAGTAGAACCAATAATTCATTTTAAGTAATAAATAATGCATCTATGCATTAAAAACTTTTCGAGCCGGAATTGACTCTGGACGTGCCTGGATAAACTCAAAAATAGTGGACCTTGAAGCATAAAAATTCTAATGGATCCACTAGTGAATGAATTTTTAGATTCTGACGTTGTTTGCAAATTCTCATAATTTTCAATGTTAGCATGCAGATCGAGGCAATCTAAAAACTATCTTGTTGATGGAATCTGGCCATGAAAATTTACTAGAAGATAGAGGGGATGAAAATATGAATTTTAAAATGAATGGCATAATTTTTTAAGGTTCGAGTGAATTACTGTGAATTTTTGAAGTTTACCAAAAAATTGAGATGGTTTTGGGATTTTCAGGAAGTGTTGGGACCACCTTTGTCATGTGAAAATGGGATCCACACTATGCGATGTGGCCAAGGAGGCTTGCCAAGTGGCAAACCTCACTTAACAAGTGGATTTTCACTTGGAATCAAGAAAAATCCTCTTCCTTCTTTCCTTGTTGTTATCGATGCCAAGGGAGAAGAAAACTGGGCATAACATTTTCATCTCATCACCAAAAATGGTGATTCTAGTTACTAACTTTGGATTTGTTTGTTAGGCACCACTGGGAAAAAGAATTAGGAAAAAAGAACTTCTCAATTAGGAGATAAAATTCATCAAAAGTCACTGGTTTAGAGAGTCTAAAATGCTAACCCTTAGGTGAGTTTATGGCTATTTCTCCTATGTTCATTGGGTTTTTTGGCTACCATTTAATGCTTGATCATGCTTAACACTTGTGTAATTATGTGTGTGAGGTGTTTGTGGCAATTGGATGGCATATTAAAGTCCACATAGAAGGAGGAAAGTCACCATTTATGTTGGACAATTTGGTGTTCTTAAGGATTCAAGGGACTTTTATAACAAGTTAATTTCAAGCATTTCTTTCCTACAATGAGGTGCCTAAGATGATAAATAATAGTTTAGGATGGTTGTAAAGTTGAGTTTATGGATAATTACTTCAATGTGTTGGTTGATTAAATGAGTACTTAGTGAACTAAGGAGTAATGGTGCAAAGAATTTAGAATGTAGGCTTCATTTGCTTGCTAATCTTTATAGGTATGGATGTTTGGCATAGATGTATAATGATTAGAATATGAATAAAGGGTCTCTTAGCATGTTAGAGTAAGAATTATTGTAATTGGGATTAAAATACAACATGAAATCTATCTCCAATGCCTGTACCCGAAAGCTACCGTGAATGAATTTTATGTGTAATGATTGATAAAGGACTTATAAGTGTATGATCCTATGATAATTGGCTTGGGATTAGGTATGTATATGTGTAATTATATTCATGGCATATATGTGTGGATGAATATTGATATAATATGAAAAAGGAATGGAATTATGTGTTACTTTCCTTATTACTCAAGAGCATGTTAATGACAATATGGCATGTAATTAGGCTTATTGAAATGTTAAGTATATGAATTATAACGGTCAAGACAATTAGCTTAAAATGATCTTAAATTGAATAATGCATATGGCATAATGTTATTTTAAATACCCTTTGAGAACTATATCTTTAAATGACTAAAAAGTTTGAATTAAAACTTACGGCAACGGCTTATAATAATTGCTTAAAAAGTGACTTAAAATGAACCATGAGAGATGAACATAAATTTGTGCCTATAGGGCTAGGTTTGAGATATATGAATGAATTTCCAATTGTGCCTATTATTTGGCCTTGGAAGTGGCCTAGATGTCATTGGCTTTAGGCCTATGAATGTGTTTAATAAGATGTTGAGAACAATATTGCAATTGGACTTAAAATAGTCCAAAAAATGTGTCTTGAAAAGTGGTCAAAATAACCTACAACTGTCTGGTTAACCATTACCTAAGCCAAAAATGTCATTAGACAGAAAGTGTTAATTTCTTAAGAATTAATGCTATGATAAATTATTACATATGAAACCTTATATATAGATAATAACAGAACTTAATATTAATTTGGGATTTTTACCTGGTAGAATAAACATGTGGCTATACCAGACTGGCTGAAAAATAAATTGTGTGATAAAATTTATAACTGTCTATTATTGAAACTTAAATATTATAAGAACATTTTTGGTCAATAAATAGACTTAAAATAAGCTACTTGGCCCATTAGTTAGACATCCACTAGATGGGTTGACCAGTCAATTTAGGGTTTTTATAGCTGCTAGTTATTTGATGTTCAGGCAGTGAATCTTATTTATGGCTAAGGAGGCCTATGGGCTAATCTCCATTATGTCACACAAATGTTATGATATTATTTAAGGCCAAGGAGGCCTACGAGCTAATCACTATTATGTCACATTTCTGATGATGTTTATTTTATGGCTGGGGAGGCCTATGGGCTGATCTCTATTATGTCACGCAAATGTTATATATTTGTGCCTGGAGAGGCTACAGGCTAATCTCCATTATGGTATATATGCTGGTGCAATGGTGTAGGTCTAGAATGGGGACCACTGCACTAGTTTACTTTCCCTCTAGATTTAGTGTTTTTAAGTGTCGTTTTCCTAGTCAGGCTAGTGAATTAAATTAAGTGAATAATCAACATGGTTGTGGAAATAAAATTAAGTATAATTGGATAATAATTTCCTAATAATTACTGAAATACAGACTTAAGGCATTTTGGTCATCTTACACATATGTTGTTAAATAAATTAACAAATGTAAAGTATACTTGCTATGAATATTAATAACTACTTTAAATAATTTATGTGAGTCAAAAAGGTTATTTCATGATGTAAAAATGCCTTAGGGGTATTTTAGTAATTTAGCACAACATTTTATAAATTGAATCAAAGAATAAGTTAAACTCATTTATTAGGCTGCACATTTATAAAAAGATATAATGCCATGATTTAAATGCTTTAAGTTCACCATTACGTATCTCGCATACTCAACGTACTTATTTAGGTGCACATGTACTCAAGAGTGGAATTTTGCCTCATGAAGCGTATCGATAAGAGTTCAGAGCATATCTGTGAAGTAAATGTTGTGTAGTTTTGGTATCCATATACCTAGGTAGGAATTAGGTAAAAAACATGTATTTAAGCTTTGTATATTAAATGTAAATAAAATAGCCCTATATATTTCCTTGTGAATGTATGTTCAAAAATGATGTTTGTTGATGATGTCAGCTTAAGGCTCTATATATATATGCTTTTATTTGTGTCCTAAGGCCTATGATAATGTGATAGTTGCTAATGTTAAGATGAGAATTGGGGACTAGATGGATCTAAGAGTTGTGAAATGGTTATAGAAGTGTTTAAATAGGTTTTCAAAGTTTTTAGATAAGACCCCGAGTAGTCATTATGCTATCGAAATTTCTAATATTTTTTGGAATGACCCATAATTATCTAGACTTGACATCTTTAGGATGAATACAACTTAAGTAAGATATGGAATCTAAAGTAAATGAATTTGGAAACAAAGAAAGTTAAGTTGTTGTAAAGTAAGATAAGTTAAATGAATGGTATTAGTAGTGAATATTAAGATGGGTGACCTAGGAGTTTGTGAATCACATATGAGGTTTCTTAGGGAATCCCGTAAGGGGTCTCATAATATAGGATAACACCTACAGAGCTAAAGGAGTTAATGATACAATTGCAAGAGTTTCTTAGAAAGGGTTTCATTAAACCAATTGTTTCACTGTGAGAAGCATCGATTCTATTTATCAAGAAGAAGGATAGTTCCTTGAGACTTTGTGTGAATTATAGGTAGTAGAATAAAGTCACCATCAAGAGCAAGTATCCTTTACTGTGGATCGATGGTCTTTTTGGTCATCTTAGTGCATTAGGTGTCTTCTCTAAGGTTAATATAAGATTTGGGTATTATCAACTGAGAGTGAAAGAGGCGGATATCCATAAGAGAACTTTCAAGACTAGATATGGTCACTATGAGTTCTTAGTGATGCCTTTCGGGTTGACTAATGCACTAGCAACATTCATGAATCTCATGAACTAAATCTTTAGGCCATTTCAAGATCAGTTTGAAGTAGTCTTCATTGATGACATCCTTAGGTATTCTAAGGATAGAGAAGAGCATAAGAAGAATCTGTGAATAGTTTTATAGATATTGATGGACGAGAAACTCTATGTTAAACTTAGCAAGTGTGTGTTTTGGCGAGAGGAAGTGTCAATTTTTGGGTATATACCATCGACAAATGGCATAAGGGTCGATTCTAGTAAGATTTAGGCTTTAATAGAGTGGACACCACTTAGGAATACGACTGAGATTAGGAGTTTCTTGGGTTTTGCTAGATATTATAGAAGATTTGTCAAGGGGTTTTCTTTGATAGTAGGCCCTATGACATGTCTTCTGAGGAATGATGTGAAGTTTGAGTGGGATAGCATATGTCAGGAGAGTTTTGATAAGCTCAAGTGTTTGTTGACTAAGGCTCAAATTTTGGTTCAGTCAATGTGAAAAAAAGACTTTACCATATACAGTGATGCCTCACTAAATGTGTTAGGATGTGTACTCATACAAGATGACAAGATTGTTGCTTATTCTTCATGACAATTAAAACCTTATGAGCAAAACTACTCAACACATGACTTAGAGCTTATAGCAATTATGTCTGCCTTAAAGATATGGGGGCATTACCTTTTTGGGGAAAAGTGCTATGTCTGCACTAACCATAAGAGTTTGAAGTACCTATCAACATAAAAAGAGTTAAACATTAGGCAAAGAAGATGGATGGAGTTGATCAAGAATTATGATTGCCTTATTAATTACCATCCTAGGAAAGCTAATGTGGTTACAGATGCCTTGAGTAAAAAGTTTATGTTAGCTTTGAATGTGATGTATGTCATTTTAAAGCTATAAGATGATGGTGGAATTTTAGTTGAGTTACAAGTCAAGACAAGTTTGATGCAGTTAGTGAAGGAATCGTAAAAAAATGATCATAGGCTTTAGAGTACCATGAGTATGGTCCAAGAGGGGAAATCTACCGAGTTTGTGGTTAAGGAAGATAGATATTTGTGTTATCATGAATGCCTTTGTGTGCTAAATAAGGAAGATACAAGACAACAGATTTTGCAAAAAGCACACAATACACCATATGTCATACATCCTGGTAGTACAAAGATGTACCATGATTTGAAGACAGCATATTAGTGGCCAGGCATGAAAAGAGACATAGCTAATTATGCGACTAGATGTCTCACTTGTCAATAAGTGAAGGTCAAGCATCAAGTTCCTTCTAGTTTGGTATATCCCATTGCAATTCTAGAATGGAAATGGGATCGAGTCACTATGGATTTTGTGATTGGACTAGCGATGATAAGGAATAAGTATGACTCTATTTGGGTGGATGTCGATAGATTGACCAAGTGAGCTCACTTCATTCAAGTAAGCAAGGATTATTCCTTAGAGAAGTTGGTCGAGCTCTATGTTAATGAGATAGTTAAGCTTCATAGAGTGCCCTTTTCATGCTTAAGGATATGCTTCAAGAATGTGCCATAAAGCTCAACGGTAGCTTGGATAAGTATATCTCTTTAGTAGAGTTTTCTTATAGCAACAGTTACTAGGCAAGCCTTGGTATGGCTTTATATGAGGCATTATATAGGAGATGATGTAAAATTCCTTTATGTTTGAATGAGTTGAGTGAGCATAAGCTTATGGGACCAGAATTAGTCAAGGATGCTAAAGAGAAGGTGAAGATCATCAAAGAATGGTTAAAGGTTGCTCTAAAAAGAAAAAAAAACCTATGTGGAATCAAGTATGAAGTTGGCGACAAAGTTTTTCTCAAGGTATCTCTGTAGAAAAAGGTGTTGAGGTTTGGTAAGAAAGGAAAGTTGAGTCTAAGGTTCATTGGACCATACGAGATCATAGTACATGTGGGTCCATTATCCCATAAACTAGCTTTACCTTTAGAGTTATAACATATTTGTGATGTGTTTCATGTCTGGATGTTGAGAAGATGTAGATCGAACCCTTCGGATGTGTTGTCAGCTAAAGAGGTAAAGATATGGCTTAACTTGTCAAATAAGGAAGAGCTTATTAATTTCATGGGTAGAGAGCATAAGGAGTTATGGAACAAGATAGTGCCATTGGTGAAGGTGTTGTGGTGACATCATGGCCTAGAAAAAGCTACATTAGAGAGTGAAGCTCAGATAAAAGAGCATTTATGCATATCTCTTTGGATTATGTATGTCGAGGACAACATCTTTTCTAAGAGGGGAAGAAATGTAACGACCCAAAAATCTCGACTCTCGTGAATAGTACTTCTTAGGATGAATAGTGCTTCTTGAAACCCAAGTCACACTAAGTGTACCAATAAGAAGTATCAATTATGAGAGAATTTTTGGTAAAGTTTGAACCCAATCCGAAGTCATTTGGATGGCTAAAAATGCTAATAAAACATTTTACGATAGTGTCATATGAATAATGCTACGAGCAAAGTTGAACTGTGAAATAACTCAAAAGTTGCTCAAAATAACCTAAAAATATTACAACCTAATACTCAAATATTCCAAATAGTCTATTGGCTTTGGAATCAGAATTTTTTGGGATCGAGAAGTAATTTTTCTAAATTTTCAGGACATAAAATGCATTAATTTTTTGGGTTTTTGTCGTAGTTTGGGCTTGAGATTTTGAACCGATTTAGGGCTTTAATTTATGGAATTTTAGGGATAGGAATAGGGAAAAACTAACACTCTATCGGTTATAATGATTTTTCAAAAGAGAGAAAAATTAATGTTTTTGAAAACTATAAATAGGAGGGAAATGGAAATTTGTTCCATTTCCACCCCCACACACACATTTTCCCTCCCAATTTCCTCTTAAAACTGTGACCTCCACCTCTCCTCTCTCCCTTTTGATTTCTCTCTCCTCGAAGTGACCCATGAGGTGACTTTACACTCGAAATGACAAGTGTTCCGAGATAAGCCTGTGGACACTAAAATTGTCAGGAACGGCAAAATATTTTAGGAGAAAAACTAAGAAGAAACTAGGGTGAATAGTAACCTTCTCTCTGTCGAGTTTTTTTTCGCAAATTTTATTTTTCACGGGTTTTTAGGATATCATAGAGAGTATATCTATGCTCAAAATATTTTTTTGACATGCGAATTATTTTATATTATTTATTAAAGTTTGTACCCTTTTGAATTCTTAGGCGAGGCATCAATCCGAGCCTTTTGGGGTAAAGAGATGGCTTAGGCTAGCTTCAGGCATCCCGTATGACTCATTTTGGTAAGTGTAATCACATTAATTGGATGAAAGTGCCTATGAACTTATTATGTGCATTTTGACATAATTGGCATTTAATGATATAATAAGCATTTAATGCATAATTGGGCATGTATGGCATAAATGTATGATGAATGCATGTAATGTGATGGTTTAAAATGGATTATATATGAATAATACATTCTTATGGTAATATTAACTAAGGAACACATTATGTGATCATAGAACGGTATAAAGTCATTTCGCAATATTAATGCCGTATGATTGTGTGTAGTTAGTTGAAAGTATACGGATGTGATATTATATATCTAAACATGACATAGAGTTGTATATACATATGTATATGTGTTTTAGAGGTCTTAGGTAAGTGGAGGCTGAAACTCATTAGTGTAAGCCTTATATGTATAATTGCGAGTTATATACGTAAATGACTCGGATATCATATTTTGTGCCATAATGTTTTTTTGAATGTATATTTATAATGAATAAAATGTTTGTGCATGCTTGGTGATGGCTAAATGGCAATTTACATGTTATATAGCTTAGTGATGCATATGTGGGCAAATAATAAATGTATGTCACTATATATCGAAAATGCATATAAAATGACATGATAGCGGAATGTGATAGTTATGCACAACCGTGATGCATTTGATGCTATTATGCATGTTAATAAGGAAAATAATGATAAAGATATGTGTTTATGTTTCTGAATGAGTTTTCTAGCTTTTACACCTAGGGATGTGCCTAATAAGTGTTTTGAACCTGTATGAGCCTATTTTTGGCAATGTTATGTTTTAGTTAAAACATATTGCTTAGCATGATTGTTTAGGCCTCGCTGAGATGCAAAATGGCCATTAGGATGCGTGTATGCATGAAATGATAATAATTATGTTATGTATTAAAAATGGTTTAAAATGAAATAATCGACCAGTTTAATGATGCTTATATAGTTAGACAACCTAGTATAGATAGGTTGATCAATCAACTAGGATTAGCAGCTACAGTGTATACCTTTGGGTAGTAGGCCTTCGGGTCATTATGCGTATTTTTGTGCCAATGGGCACCAGGCTTTCAAGCCACTGTTTAGCACTACATATGTGCGAACCTTTGGGTTTATGCATTTTGTATCCACGGATACTAGTGCCTTCAAGTACACTATTTAAGTGCCTTCAGGTAGCCCGTTATCCGCTATCCAGCCTTAGATAGTTGTCTCTTTAGTATGGGCATAAATTAAACAAATAATAATAAGAATATTATGATGCAAGCATAAATTAAACAAGTAACTAAAATAATAGGAGTAATTGTGGTTATAGCATAAATAAGTGTAAAATAATGATACATGCCTTTTAACTGATGCATTGTGCATGATATATATATTTTTGGTATAATGTCGGGTTAAAGCCATTTATTTGATGATGTGGTATAAAGTGGAGTTTTATACTCATTATTTTGATAGGTTAAAGCATTAAGGCTTTTGGGACCTGACTATATGAAAATGACGCGTTTGTATAGAAATGGGTCATAATACATATTTGTATGCTTGTTACCATGTAAAATGAAGCATGTGTATATTGTGACCAAGATATGAATAAGTTATGCATGTAGTTAAATTAATTCATGTTAAAAGTGATTATGCTGTGAATATGGACCTAATGTGGTTTTCGTGTTTTTAAAGTCAAGTATACACCATATTTGCATGAATTATGTTATTATCATAATATGTGCATATGAATGGGTAGAAATAACTCACATGACAAATATTGCATGAAAGAATGATTAATTTGCTATATCTGGTTAAAGTGATTACACCACTAAGTGAAAGCTTAGCACATTGCCTATTTATGATGCGTAGGTAACAGAGTAGTAGATTAGAGCCAAAGCTTCTGCACCATAGGAGACTTTTGAAGATAGCCCCTATGTGGATATTTTTAATCATTTTGTAATACCGTAATGATGTAAATGTAATAGTATTAGTGTGCTCTTATGATTCCGGAGGGATTGGGCCTAATCTGTAACTTGGGTTATTTTTGTAACTAAATTTGTAATATTGTAAAAGCTTTATTTTCTCGCATGATTGTGTGATAAATTATGATGTTACATTTAAGAATGTTATCTGAGTTGAGCCTGAGGCTCATTGTGTTTGAGTTGTGTTTGGAGGGAGAAAGACCCATATGAGATGGAGAAGTGTTATATACTTTTATAGAAGTGCTTTTAAACAAGTAAAAATTTGGGAAAGTGTCTCAATACAACCGTTATGTTGTTGAATTTTTTACACGATAACCCCAATGTTTACCTTGATATGTGTGCTAAATAATTTTTAATGTTTTTACAACTCTATAAGTCAAAAAGTTAGTTTATTATTTATTTAATAAAAAGTTTTTAATTAATCAGATTTTTATGGGTAGCAAAATCAGATATCGATATGCAGTGGCGCTCTCTATTCAGGTTTAGTGTATAGATCGAGTAAAGGGTGCTACACTTTCTTATAATTAAAAACTGTCATATGCTTTTGCCTAAGTTAGAGGTAAGGTTATCCAAAAAAATTGAAAAACCAAAAAATTGGAAAATCAAACCGTATCTAAACAAAAACATATGTTAATCGAAACTAGTGGTTTAGGTTAAGGTTTTTAATTTTTAATTTTTTATTTTAGTTAAGGTTTAGGTTTTAGCTAGATGGTTAATCGATATAAACTTATGTTTTTATTTTTTATATTTTTAGTATATATTTAATTATATTTTTTACATTATATATGTAGATGCCTTAAACCTATTTTTAGTTTGTTTTTTCATAAATTTATTTCTACCTTACTCTCTCAATAAGAAGATGTTGATTTTTGTGATTGGATAGTTAAAAGATTTTGAAATATTTATTTATGTGAATATTGTAATAAGTATTTTGAAATTATGTTTAGAAATCATATTTTATTTTCTTGGATTTTTTTGTTAAGTTCAAAGGTAGTTTTAAAATTATATTTTTATATTAAAAAAATGACTACTTATATGTTAATGGCTAACGTGAAGTACTGGTTAACCTAAATGATTTTATTAGTTAACCAGTTAACTAATAATCGATCTTAATGGATTAGATTAGAGTATAGCTTTTTGTAAAATCAAATTGAATGGACTTGATTTTCAAATAAGCTCATGAACTAGTTAATTGATCCATAGACACCTCTAGTTGCAGGAATTCTTCGCATCTTGCCTCCTTGTAAGTTTTATTAATATACCTCTCCTTAAACTCCACTAGGAAATATTCCCAAGTGATAATCTCAACTGGCTTTCCTCAAGTCAGTGTAACCCACTGATTATATGCTTCCTTTTGAAAAAGAACCTTAGCACATATCAAACTCTCTTTATCTATGCACTCCATTTGCTCAAATATCCATACTATGCAATCTAGCTAGTACTTTGCTTGTATCCTCAGTCTTAAGCCTAAAAACTCCTTAGCCTTAAATTTCTTAAGCCTCTCAACTAGGGACTTCCTATAAGGAGATAGCCATAGCTGTGGTGGTGGAGGTGGTAGTTGTGGTATAGCTTTTGTAGCTTGTCTTAGCAGCTCAATAAAAGTAGGAAGCATAGCCTGTTGATCCTAGGCTTGGTGTCTCACTGGTACTGGGTTTAAGGCTATATGCCTCTTGGAGTCATCCTTGCTCCCAAGAGCACCACTCTTAACCTCGTTATTAATAGCGTTTTTAGTGTTATTAGATATATCGGCAGAGAGAATTACAAGAGTGGATCGTAGCTTCTTTTTATGAAATGCAATGATATGGACACACAAATCACACTAACACATTCACTCATGTAGTGGATTCACAATCTTAGGTCTAGAACCACATAAAACTAGCTTTAATGCCACAAAATGCGACATTCTTCCTCTTAATGTCTAGAGACACTAGACGGAGGAGTGCCACATTATGTGCTTAAGGTACCAATCTGCCTAATTAATCATACATGGCACTAGATTGTGTCACATTCATATGTCATTTGCATTCACAATCACACTTATTCACATTTAAAACACATTTCTTGTCTTAAAAGCTAAAACACTATTTAAAATAAATCCTAATTCATAATCTAAAATAGACTAAAACATTAGCTTTTAAAACCAAGCCATAATTCAAGCTATTTACAACCAAAAATAACTCAAAAATCAAATGTTTTCATATGTAAATCTAGATGCACTAGAGCATAATACAATTTAAAAAAATGTTCAAATGAAATAACTCATGCAAATAAAGTATGTTTCAAATCAGCTATAAATCCCATATTCAATTCCTCTTTTGTCAATGTCTGATCTTTAATCTATGCATGGAAAACTAACACTAAGCAAAACTTGCTTAGTAGTGTAGAAACAATCTTGGATTACCTCAACTTCTTATAATCTTATTCATTTAAGACATGTAATTATACATATTGCCATAAAATTCAAAACCATTAACATTGTCAAAATTGACATCTAATCTATACATGAACTCGCTTAAACTTGCCTTCTCGATTAGCCTTATATATAAGTAAAATATACTTCATGCTTACATGCTCACAAAGAAATATAAATGTGCAAATAGATGTCACTTGTTTCACATTAAACACATGCATACCTCATTTGATTATATTTATGTCAATCACATCAAGTTTAATAAGTATACTCATTAATTTAGTTTAATTTGGCCCATTGTATTCCATGATTTATTGTAGACTAGCTAATATGTAATCACACATATTTACGGTACCTAATAAGGCTTGTGTATTCGCACTTGCAATACATAAAAGGTAATGAGCTCGTATAATGTGCGGTACCATAATAGGGCTTACGCATCTATACTTGCAATATCACATTTGCTCAAGTGAGCACACACATGTTATATAGTACCCAAAAGGGCTTATGCAACTATACCTACAATATCACATAATAAGAGACATAGTACTACTAAACATATTCTTATTGGCAAGCCAACTTATCCTAATGCTATCTTTAGTCTAGGAATACATGGGCATTACTTTTTATGTTCATATTACCATTCAAATTTATTTCCTCAATAATGTTCATATGATTATTTTATAAAACTCACAATCTCAATATCATCACATGGTTGTTCATATGCTAAGCTTTTCTTAGTATATAGTACTCAATTTCACATTTTTATACCTCATTGTCATGCATCATATTCACATTCTCATATCTCATCATAGTCTATCATCATATATCTCATCATATTATCCTTTCATAATGAAAGAATTCTCAACCTTAAGTCATTACCATTTGCACACACAATTATCTTTAATTCATGTTAATAACTCATGCAAAATTCCTCAATTATTACATAAAATCATTAAATTAAATAAAGTTTAATTCCATTTTTTAACATATTTTTATTTACAAAAGATTTTCAAGATAAGTTGTTGCTTATTATCATTTCATAATCAAAGAATTCTCAACCTTAAGTCACTACCATTTACACATATGATTATGTCTAATTCATGTCAATAACTCATGCAAAATATGCCTTAATTATTACATAAACTCATTAAATTAAATCAAGTTTAATTCCATTTTTAAAATATTTCAATTTACAAAAGATTTTCAAATTAAGTTGCTATTTTTGAGGGGTTACAACCATGGGTTTTAATGGTCATGGTTGTAATACCTTTTACTCATTCTTTGGCTGGAATGAATGGGAGATGTCACTTCCCCAAGGTCACCCATTTGTATGTTACTCTAACCTATGTATGTTACTCTAACCTATTTTCATTTAACACTTTATGAAAT
>CANXYI010913329.1:0-10956 GCA_948208565.1 Hura crepitans
TCACTTTTAAGGACAAGTTTTATGACTTTAAGGTACTTCAAATTATGACTGAAATTTGTTTAGGTCACAATCCTCTTGGTGTTATTTTTGTTGAAACCATGTAAGGTTTGGATGCTTTGAAGAGAGGTGACATTGACTTTGTAGCTGGAATTCTTCTACTTTTATAGGTTTGCTTAGAGAGCCCATTTGGGTTTTCTCTTTAGCTTTATTATTTATTAACCCTGCTTTTACCTAGCACGCCTGTGAGGGTTTTTGCACTAGCGAGCTTACCTAACTTTTGCTTAAGTGGTCCTTTTTGAATTTTTTAACCTAACAGTTTTTTTAGATTAGGTTACAGGAAAAGCTGAAGTTGTTTGTTCTCCCTCTTGAAAAGCTTTAGATTAGGTATACCCAAATCATCATTGTGAAAGAAGACTCGAGAGAAAACTTGACATATATAAGCTATGGATTGCGTGACTTAGTGGCATTATAGAAATTCGATAGAGATATCCCTGGTGGAAGATCCTTTATTTCTCCTTGTCTTACCATGCTAGGTGTATTCCTTTGGTTAGGTTTAGGCATGCAACATTTTATATCCCTTCTTAGATTCAATGACAGTTTAGCCTAGTGTTATAAGTCCCTTCTAAACCTTTGGGCTTTCAAGAAGGATCTTTGACACAACATTTCTTGTCTTCCTTTCTTAACTTATGGACATAATGCACTGTGCTAAAAGATGTGTATGATCAGAAAGCTAGCAACATGAGTACAAATGATAATTACAGAGATTGGATCATTAGTACATTAAGAGATAATAAGACACTAGATTAAAGAGAAAGAGTGAGAAGCAATTTCTACATCTAAAAAGAAAATGTGTACCTAGACTTTTAAAGTTCAATTTTTTGCATGATATTTCTTTTATAATGGGAGTTTGCATGCCAATGATCAAGACTAAGCATTTTTGCCATCAATTGCATTTAAAACTAAATTGCTTAATCTTAGTAAATATATTAGTTGCCCTTTAATAATACTACCATTATCAATCAGCCTTGACAAGTTTTCTTAATTGGATATTTCTCTCAAGTCCTTTAATTTTTGCATGAAGTGAATATTTTTAGGTTTTCACCTTATTGAGGTGTCTTAACTATTGCCTAAGCCGCCTTATTTGGGGTTTTCAACTTAGTAGACTTTTTTTCTTTATTTTTTATGGTGATTTTAGTAGAAATACTTCTTTAGCTTGTCTAGGTTGACAAGTTTTAAGAATTCATTGTCTTCTAGATCTAAGATCTTGACACCTTCATGCTTGAGCATCTTTTTGACCATGTATGGACCCTCCTAATTAGGTTTGAACTTCCCCCTAAGGTTTACTAGTAAAGGCCTAGTGTGTTTGTATAACAAGATTGCCTTTTTGAATTGGACTAGGTTTAACCTTCTTATTATAGGCTTTAGCAATTTTCCTTTGGTACAATTGCATGTGATAAAGAGCCTTAAGCCTTTTCTCATCAACCAAAATGAGTTGCTCATATCTTGCCCTTGCCCTTTTAGCTTATGGAACTTTTGCTTATAAGGCTATCTTAATAAAGGAACTTCAATTTCAATTGGTAGCACTGCTTCCATCCTATACACTAGTGAGTAAGGTGTAGCTTTTGTAGAAGTCCTAATAGTTATTCTATAACCCTAAAATGTGAATGGTAACATCTCTACCCAATCTTTGTAAGTGACTATCATTTTTTGAAAAATTTTCTTAACATTTTTATTGGCTACTTTTACTACACCGTTGGCTTAAAGCTTGTAAGGAGAAGACTTATGGTGCTCGATTCTATGTTTCTACAGAAGCTACTTGGTCTCACCTTGAAACTGCACCCCATTATCTGAGATGACCTACTATGGCAACCTATGCCTATAATTGATGTTTCTTTCAATAAATTTAGCCATTTGTCTTGCCCCCAATTTATTGAAAGATTTAACCTCTACCTATTTTGGAAAATAGTTAATTGCTACCATTATATACCCATGACCTCTTGCCACGGATGGTCTTATTTCTCTAATTATGTCAATACTCCATGTAGAAAATGGCTATAGAGAAGACAAACTAGTCAGTTTAGTTGGTGATATATGACTTAGGTTGGCATAAATTTGGCACTTATGGTATTTCTTGACAAAATTACAACAATTTGTTTCCATGGTTAACTAGTAGTATCCCAGTCTCAGAATCTTCTTTGCCAAGTTTCTTCCATTCATGTGTAGACCATATACACCTTCATGCACTTTCGTTAGAATTTTCTGAGCCCTTGCCTCATCAACACATCTTAGCTGGACACTGCCAAATGGCCTTTTATATAGCATCCCTTAGAAGCAAATGAATTGAGTAGATAATTTTTGTAGGACCTTCTTATCCTTTTTAGTTGCATGTTTTGGGTACCTTCCAGTTTCCAAGTATGTTTAGATGTCATGATACCAAGGCAAGGCATTGTTAGCTTGCTCTACTGCGGTGCTTACTATACTAGTGTAGGTTAGGAACCTTAACTTACTAAAGTACATAGGTTTTGGTAGGTCATTTTTAGTGAGATCAAATACTGACATCAAGGTGGCTAAAGCATTTGTTACTTGGTTTTGTTCCCAAGGAATATGATGAAAAGTGTAATGATCAAATACCTTAGAGAAGTTTATGATTATCTTGAAATATCTGCTTAAATTCTTATTCTTAACTTCCCATTTACCTTTTACTTGTTGTATTACTAGCATGGAATCTCCATACACATCTATTGTCTTTACCCCCAGTTGGAACAAAGTTTTAAGGCCATAGGTGCATGTGTCGTATTCTGTAAAATTGTTAGTGGCTTGAAATTCCAATTTTCTGGTAAGGAACATCTATTCACCTTTTAGATTGATGATTAACACTTTGGCAGTTGCTTCTCTCTGATTTACTACCCCATCAAAGAATACTTTCCTTTTTTCTTGAGAGATTGCCCTTAAGTATTCATCTGGAAACTCAAATTCTTCTTTTTTAACCTTGATTGGCTGTTGAACTAGAAAATCTAACGCTGCCTAGCCTCTGATCATTTTTTTGGTTACTTATGACATGTCAAATTCCTATAACAATAGAATCCATCGACCCATTTTGCCTATCAAGGAAGGTACAGTTTGTAGATACCTTAGAGGATCGTGCTTGGCTACTGCCTCTACCTTGTACGATTAAAAGTAATGACATAACTTTTAGATACCCAAATTACTCCTAAGCATATCTTTTCAACTTTTGAAAACTTTTGTTCGTATGGAAGTAATTTCTTACTCAAATAATACACTACATATTTTACTCTAGCTTCATTCGCTTGTGGAATGAGAGCCCTAATAGAGGTTTCTTTTATTACAAGGTATATGATTAAAGACTTCCCTGGTTTAGATAGTTTTAGGACATGAGGCTTGGACAAGTACTGCTTAATGGCTTCAAAGGCTTTTTAGCAATCCTCATTCCATTCCTTTGGTTATCTTTTGCATGGTAGCTTGAATATAGGCTCACAAATGAATGTGAGTTTAGCTATGAACCAATTGATGTAATATAATTTGCCTAGGAATCCTATAATCTCTTTTTCTATTTGATGGACATATATATTGATTATTACTTTCACCTTATCTAGATCCACTTCAATCCCATTCTTATTAACCATGAATCCTAATAACTTATTGGATGTGACTCCGAAGATGCATTTCTTAGGGATTAGTTTCATGTTGAATTAGTCTAGCTTTTGGAAGAGCTTTTCTAATGCTTTGAAATGTCCTTCTTTTTTTGTGGACTTTACCATCATGTCATGCACATAGACTTTTACCTCCTTGTGCATTATGTCATGAAAGAGTTTGGTACCCATCCATTGGTATGTTACACCTGTATTTTTTAGCCTAAAAGGCATTACCCCCATTCTGTTATGAAGGCTATCTTACACTTGTCTATCTATAATGCTTGTAGATCGAGTTTCATGAATAGTACCTCAAAGGCTTGAATAGTGTTCTTGGGAAGTTAGAATAACTTCATAAGGCTAATGAAGGTGTGTACTAGTCATAAAACTTTGACGGGCCAAAAAATAAGGAAAATGAATTAATTTAAAAATTTAACAGAATTAATAATTTATTTCAAGCAGTAAACTAGTGAATAGTAACCTTAAATGAGGTTATACAAAGAATAACCTGGTATGTGCCTAGACAAACCTAGAAATAGTAAACCCTAAAGGTAAAAAATTCCATTGAGTTCATTGGTGAAAGAATTTTAATTTTCTAAGGTTGTTTGATATTTTTTCAAAATTTCTCAATAGTATGCCACTTGCCATTGAAGTTTGGACTTGAAATTATGTAAGGCTATAAATAGGCCTAATCAAGGATTTTTAAAATAAAAGCAATTATTTTTAGAAGTCAAATGTAATTTTAAAAATTTCCCAAATTTTAAGTGGAAATATGATTTTTATGGGTCGTTAGATCGCTATGTGTCTCGATCTAACACATCTACCACTAATATATAAGGGTTTTCCACACATGCACATCATTTTATAGGTGTAAGGAAGCCATCTTCAACCTTTAGAAAGCCCTAGAAGTGATGCCATTTTTCAAGAAAGCTTCCCCTCCATTTTTTACTTCAAACCCACACCAAAACAACACCAAATCTCAAAAGTCTCATATGGAAATAAACCTTCATGACTTCTAGATTTTATTTCTACCCTTAAAATCACCTAAAAACCTCACTTTTGGAAGATTTGTGTATGAGGTGAATAGTGCCATTTTTGAGTGTAAGTGCTCATTTCCTAGTTTTTATTTTAGGTTCATGTAGTCCTTGATATTCTAAGAATTTCCATGTTTATAGATTTCTATTAAGAGTTCCTTATGATTTTATATGAATTTTTAAAGTTAGAGTTTCATATGTAGGTTCAAGGGGAGATCTTAAATAACAAAGGCAAACAAGGCCTTAAAAAGGTGGAAAAAGGTGTAGAGATACCCTAGGTATGCGGATTTAATATAATAGATGCATGAGAACATGTGTTTGTATATGTACATGTATGAACATATGTATGGAAGTTTTGCTTTAGGCATGTGTGTGCTTGATTTGATATAATATGCATGCTATGTTGTAAATTGGATGTGATAATGATGATATAGATGTGTTTTGGATATGAAAAGTATGGGTACATGTATGATGTATGTATGGTCATGTGCATGACATGTATGTCATGGAATGTGCATATGTGCTTGATGTATTATGATGTTAATCATGATGTATTAAGATGGTAATAATATGTGTAACATAAATAGGACATGGCATGTAGAAATATATGTATAGTTATGGCATGATACATAGTTATGGTCATGTATGGTATTATGCTAAAGATTAGTGTATATAATGTATGATAAGAAATTGGTAAAGAAAAATGTATACTAAGTGTAAAGTAAATTTACTATGCGGCATATAATGAGGTATACGAATTTGAATACTTATAAGAATTATGTGACATGAAATATTTATGATAAAAATAATAATGAAGTATGGTGATGAAAATGTAACATTATGTGAGACACAATGGCATGATATATGATGGCATGAGGCCATGAGAAGAATGAGATATGACTAAATGTATAGTAGAAGAAATGACTAAATGAATAGTAACATTTATGTAAATGACCTATAACTATCTAGTGAAGAAAATGACTTATAACTGTCTAATAAAAAAATGAGTAAATGAAATTGACTGATAAATGTGTCTTAATAATATGGAAATAAATAAAATAAATCAATAGTAAATGAATAAAAATATTAATAGACCATTGGCTCAATAATTAGACACCCACTAGATGGGTTGATCGGTCAATTAAGGATTAGGAGCTGCTAGAGACTTTGTTCCTTTAGGGCTTTTACTTTGATGATTATGATGGTGGGTGTAGCTACTAAGGTCATGATGTTAGCCACTGCACTATATGGGTGCAGCCACAGTAGTTCTGATGTGGGACCACTGCACTAGGCAGGTACAACTGTTGAGGTCAAGCCACTGCACTATGCTAGTGTAGTAGTCGAGGTCCAGTTATGGGCCACTGCACTATGTAGGGTAGGTGCAACTATCGAGGTCTTGTGATAGACGATTGCATTATGCTAGTGCTACAGTCGAGGTCTAGTTGTGGGCCACTGCACTAGGTGGGTGTAGCCGTCGGGGTCCAAATGTGGGCCACTGCATAGTTTGGATTTCCCTTGTAATCTAGTGTTTTAAAGTGTCATCTTTCTAGTTGGGCTTGAAAGATAAAATAAATATAATAAATAGTGAATGGAAAATTTATAAAAATGAAGTTTATAGCATGAAACTAATAATTAAATTAATAAGACAGAGGAACAAATTATTATTATTATGACACTATCTCAGTATATTACATGATGCATGCATGACTTGTATGATGCATATGTGACTGCATGACATTCTTTTATTATATTAAATTCACCACTGAGTATTGTACTCAATGTGTCAATGTTCCGATGTGCAGGTAGTAGATAGTGTAGCTAATTAACCTCAGTAAGGTTTTGTAGTGTAACAAACTGATTTTGAGGGTATAATTCTATTCTCTTTATGGTTTTAGAAGGCACTCATGTAATTCTTATGGGGCTGGGTTTAGTTTTTCTAAGATTGAACATTTATATCAACATATAACTAATGGATTTATATGATGTATGGTTAATTTACATTAAATGGTATTAATAGTTATGTTCTGATGTTATATAGGCCTGGGGCCTTATTTGATGATATTATGAAGTTAATTATAATATGTACATTGATATTTAAGGGTTAATATAAAGATATAAATAATATTTGAAGGAAAAAATATTCATGCCTATAAGTGTTAAAAGAGTGAGCCCTTAGAGTAATATTAGGATGGGTGACTTAGAGGAAGGTAGCACCACTTGTCTAGTTCCTTTGGGAATCAGGTAGGAGGTGTTACACTATCACCTTTATAAGGATCTAGTTATACCTTGAGAATCCATTGACAAAGGAATACATGGTTGCCATGGCTGCACTATCTACCAATACATCTATATGCAGTAAAGGGAAGTTGTCTTTAGGGCATGCTTTGTTCAGGTCTTGATAATCCACGCACATTCTAACCCTTCCATCCTTCTTTGGTATAGTAACAATATTGGCTAGCCAAGTAGGAAAGACTATCTCCTCGATGAACTTAGCCTCAAATAACTTAATGACCTCTTCTTTAACCTTCTCAAACTATTTTAGACTCATTCTTTTGAGCTTTTGGGAGATTAGAGTGACGTGATCATAAATTGGGATAGTGTGTTTAGTTACATCTCGATCAATCCCAGGCATGTCTTCATAATTCTAGGCAAAAAATCTTTTAATATTTTTAAGTAATCTCTCAAAATTTTCTCTTTCTTCGATAGTAGTATCATAGGCAATTAATATATTTTTAGGATGTTCATTTGCACCAAGATTAAATAGGTTAGTTTTAATATAATTAATGTTAAAGATGCTTATGTAATGATCATTTGGGTGCATACTACCATCAGGAAAAACATTACACAAATAACCAAACTCTTTGTTCATTTTATTAGAAAGGAAATTGTTCACCTTAAAGAGGTTAGACAGATAAATTTGATCAAAAGATAAATCACTATCTAAATTAAACACATCGTAATCGAGAGTTGAGTAGATCTCTTCTATGGTTATGGCTATTAGCAAGACTTTTTCTGCCCACTGAATCTATTTTAAGTCACCTGATTCCCAATCTATGACATCAGCAAAGATATCAAACCCAAGCTTGTAATATCCATCCACTACCTTAGGCTCATGAGTCCCATCATACTTTGTTTTCTTCTACCCCATAAAGTAGTCTTTAAGATGGTTCCCCTTTTTTGAATTGTTTCCCATGCTTAGGTCATATCCTAACCCTTTTGTATTCTTATAGGTTTTAAGCTATAGAGGCTCGGTTATCCTTTGAAGATTCTTTCCTTAATTAGCACTTAGAAAGAAGTTTATCTTTTTCATGATTTTAGACATTACAGGGTCTATATAATCTTCATATATTCCAATAACATCAAACTTATTGAAAGGTTAGTTTACAATGGCCAATGTGGATACTGTGTGATCAATCTCAGCCTTGATTGTGATAATGTTTTGTTTATAGGGGAATTTGATCATTTGATGTAACATAGAGGGGACTTCACCAAGCTTGTGAAACCAAGGTCTTCCTAGCAAAACAAAAAATTTAGCTGAGATGTCAATGATAGTAAATTCTACTTCATCAATAATATACCCCACTTGGACCTTAACAATGAAAGATCCTTTTGCTTGCCTTTTTGTATCATCTTATGCTTCGATGGTAATGCTAGAGGGCATTAAATCTTCTTTCTTTATTCCCATTCCTACCAAGATCTTAATTGGATAGGTGTATAATGAAGAACCATCATCCACTATGGTGCATCAAATCTTCTTCCCATTCACCTCGACCTTAATGAAGAGCGGCCAATTATTTTCCCTTTCTTTTAAGGGCAAGTCTTCATTAGAAAAAAGTTATGAGTCTAGTTTTGCTAGTTTTTATAACTTAGATGAGCTATTGAGCAGTAGTGGTGGCAGACATAGCCACTTGCCCAAGGGCCTTAACTACCTTTTACCTGTAGGCTTAAGATGACATAAGTAGATCCTAAATACTGATATAAGCTTCTGTTTTCTATAACTACTTAAGGACCTCATCATTTTCTTCCTTTTTGGCTTTGAGTTCCTTTTCAAGTAGGATCTTACCATTCTTCTCTACCTTTTCCACCATTTCTCCTTTAACCCTTACTAGTTCTCTTTTTCCATCTTTGAAATCCTCATTAAAGGATCCATCCTAGAAATTCTTGCTCTCCCAAGCTCACTATCGCTCTCGCTATCCCAAAAATTGGTTAAAAGAATAGCTTCACTCTTTCTCACCCCCTTGCTGATCCCTTGGTTGGATCTATAAATGTCTTTTAGAATGTACTCTTCAGGTAATCCTGACTTGATAAGGCAAGAATTTTGATGATTTGGAAGTGGGTTCAAATTGGCTTTTGGGTCTGGTATTTATTTAGAATTGATAAGATCTTGAATAACCATTTAGAGAAGTTTGCAGTTGTTATTGAGATAGTTTGTCCTTTAGTGGTAGGCATAATATTGGTTATACCTATGATTGGGGGGTAACAGACCATTTGGTGGTTATAGTGGGAGTGGCTATAACTTTCCTTCCTTCATAAGTTTCCTCAAACACTAGGATAATGGCTTACCCAAATTAGAATACCTCTTGCCTTGAACTACATGTATGTTTGCTATTTTGGTGGTGCCCCCAGCATCATTAGTTGAATAGTTAGGGTTGCTTGATCTCTTGAACCCTTAATTTTGATAGGCAACCTTTAAATCAATGGCAATGTCTTTTAGTTGCTCTCATGTTGTGATACCCTTAGCTATAAGCCCATTATTCATATAGCTATGGGCATTCTTGATGAACATCTTGATCTGATCAATGTTTTTAGGCTTGTTTCTCATCTTTAGTATCTTATCCCTCCACCTTTATAGATAGTTTGTAAAGGTTTCATTCAATTTCTTCTTTACAAGCTCTAAATCCTTTAAAGTTATCTCAATGTTAGCATTGTTGGAGTATTATTTGCTAAGTGCTTAAGCTAACTCACTCCAATCATCTTTGACCTTTTTCTTTTGGTAATGATACTAATCTAAAGCCTATCCTATGAGAGATATACTAAACAAGCTTACAATTTGCTCTTCAGACAAATTGGTGGCCTTCATAGTAATAGCATAGTGGTCCTAGGGTTTGTTGTACCATTAAACTTAGTTATGTTAGATATTTCGAACTTTTGGGGTATGGATCGATCGGGGCTTAGATTGATATCATCTAGGTCAATACTTTGCCTCTAGTAACTAACCTAGTCATGGCCTCTATCTTATTATTCGATTTCTTGATTTGGTCATCATTGACTACTTTAGGTGGAGGGACCTTACTGTAAGATTTTGAGACCAAGAGGATTTTTTCATCCAAGAGCTGATCATCATTTTCTCTTACTACCTTTTTACCTTTATGAGTGGTTAAAGTTTGGCCCATTTCTTTGTGTACTTCAAATGTATCATTAGTGAAAGTTGCCATTATCCTTTTCTTTATCTCACCTATGTCCTCTATTAGCATTGATTTGGTAATAAACTTGCTAGTAGACATGGTTCCTTTCTTTAGTTAGATTACTGATGGATTACTGGTTCTACGGAGGTGCTTACCTACTCTCTTCCATTGGGAGATGAATGAGCGATCAATTATGGCTATCAAAACAATGGGTTAGGAATGATGCATAATCAACATATTTACAATGCAAGGTGTAAATGATGCATGAAATACATGTTTGTGATGCAAGAGAGACAAACACATACAAGAAGCCTTCCAACCTTATTACTTTTTCACACATGGTCAAACCACTCCTTCCCTAAATGGGATTACCTAAGCATCATTAGTTAAGGCATAGGTTTAATTATAAGCTTTATTAGGCCTAATCATTCTCTCGTATTTAAAGTGCATGCAAAAGTAATGGCCCATAACATTTAATTCTCATTTACTGTGAAATTAGGCTAGGTCTATCCTAGATAAAATGCCCAATAAACTCAACACCACTTTAAACAAGTTTAAATGCAATAGGCCCACATAGAAATCACAATGCAAGTCATAGTCACTTAGGGTCATGCAACCTAGAGAAAGTTGCTAAGCTTAACTACATTGGCTCATGGCTTTAGTAAAAAAGCCTTAAGGCTCCTACAAGTAGGGGTCTCTCCTAACGGTTCTTTCCAATCAAGGATAATAGAGACTGATTAGTTCACCATTTCACATACCAAAAGGTATGAGGCATGTGAGTGATGGATATGCTAGCAATTCCCTATTCCTGAATGAAAAATAGGTTCAAGGTTCACAACACCATTAAGGGTAAAAAGGACACAGCTT
>CANXYI010913414.1:0-15002 GCA_948208565.1 Hura crepitans
TATTATTATATTATATTACAAAGTCTGAAAGTGAAATGTGGTATATATCATATTTTATATAAGAATAACAACATAATCTACATAAAAGGAGAAGCCATATCATTATTTACTTGAGAAAAGAAAAATAGAAATTCAAATTTTAAACTTTTTATATATTAAACTAATTTTTTCCACAATAAAATTAGCCATTTCTTTTTCATAGGGACTTTAGACTTTTTGTGCAGTTAGAGAGAAATCGATTGAAAGCAAGAAGAAAATCAAGAAAACAAGTCAATAGGAAGTAAAATTTGTCAACTCCCTAATCTTAATTTTCGAATCACAATTCTTCACCTAACCCTAACATTGCACACACTTATTGACATTTATGATATCTATTTTGCTTTTTGAGATCTACTTATTCGTAAAAAGCCAGCAAAAAGCTAAAACAAAGTCAAAATCAACCATTACAAAGGACTAAGATTTATTTTATATACGTGTGTAATTTTTTTTTTCTAAATTCGTAATTCAGAATTACGATTCGATCTTATAAATTTATAGTACAATTTAAATTAAAAAAAAGGATCTATAATGATAATAGGGAGTATAGATATATTAATTTGGTATTAAAAAATACGAGGGGATTAAATGCAATAGGTAATTTAAATTGTACAAGTAATCCATCGAGTTGGAAAATTGTTTCTGCCATTTTCTAAGAACATAAATATGATTAATCAAATCTCATTAAAATTTATATCAATTTCTTCTTTTCTTATATATATATATATTTATGGATTAATGGAATTCTTCAAATAAATATTGATAATGCTGGAAATATGATACCTGTTTCTATTCAATTAAGGAGCAGAACAAAATAATATATAAATAAAAAGGTGATCATGAAAATTAAATCCTATTTAGACTGGGAAAGTTAAAATCTAGTAGGATCAGGGCACTTACCATAAGAGTAAGTGTAAGAATCTATATAAGAGCAAGATTTCATATTATTCAAGTACGAAATCTAAATCGATTGTTCCTCTCAACTACCATCCAATCGAGTAAAGGTAATTCAAGAACTATGATATATAGAAATAAACCTAGTAAGTTTAGAAGGACAAGTAACATACCAAATATTTCTTTTTACTTTTTTTTTTTTTCTGGTACGAATCTCCAGTATCCCAAATAATGGAAAGGGACCGACTACCAAAAGGGTGTTGGGGTACCATAATACCATTAAAAAAGATTCTTCATATATGGATGGTCCAAACCAATATACAAACATACAGTGGGGACCCCATTGAGTTTTTAAGTAATACCACACCATCTTCTTCCTTCGCCAGCCTGACCACCATCAACGGCGCTCACAGAACTCCTCCCCGTTCCCCTAATCACCCCATTTTTAATTTTCTTCTAAAGTTCTATACTTTTGTAGCTAAAAAAAAAAAAGAAGGTTTGTTTTTATTCTCTTTTTGGGCACAGAAGAAGCACTAACTGATCACTTTGATGGTCGCAAGCCACGACCATTAAATTATTTTGATTTAACTTCTCATTTTCATATCACCTTTTCTTTCTTATTTCAGTGCTTGAAAATCTTTGCTTTGCTTCACTAACCACAAAGACACAGATACTAAGGACAGTTATTGATGGCTAAAGAGATGCAACATAGCAACATGGACATAGAAGGATATGCAAATGGCGAGATTTACAAGAACCTGGATGATGATGGTAAAGCTAAAAGAACAGGTATGTGTACACAATTAATAGTAATATGCTCATTTCTTGATTTTTCCTTTTGTTTGTGTTAATGGGTTTGTTTTGTTTGTTGGTGAAAGGGACATGGTTAACTGCGAGCGCACATATAATCACGGCGGTGATTGGATCAGGAGTGTTGTCTCTGGCATGGGCAATAGCTCAGTTAGGGTGGGTGGCTGGCCCTGTTATTCTCATGGCCTTCTCTTTTATCACCTTCTTCACTTCTACTCTTCTCGCCGATTCTTACCGGTCGCCTGATCCTGTCACTGGCAAGCGAAACTACACTTACATGGATGCTGTCAGAGCCAACTTAGGTAATTAACTAAATTTTATCGAATGTTTCTTGCCTGAATCTGATTTGCGATCATTCTATCGTATGTTTAATTTGAATATGATTATAAATATATAACAGGAGGGTGGAAAGTTGGATTCTGTGGAGTGGCACAGTATGTGAATCTGGTAGGAATCACCATCGGCTACACAATCACAGCATCTATCAGTATGGTGTAAGTGATAATTCAGAAAAATTAAAAGCGTTTCGATTAAATTGGTTTCAAGAGTTTTCTAAGCACAAGAGATTTGATCACGTGACTGTATGTGGTGCGTGTTTGTTAGGGCGATTAAGAGGTCAAATTGTTTCCACAAACATGGACATAAAGTGAAGTGCCATACGTCAAATAATCCCTACATGATCATCTTTGCTTGCATCCAAATCTTGCTCAGCCAGATTCCAAACTTCCACAAGCTCTCATGGCTTTCAGTCCTTGCTGCCATTATGTCTTTCGCCTATTCTTGCATTGGCCTTGGCCTTTCCATAGCCAAAGTAACAGGTAAAAAATTTCACAAGTTTTTCACTTGCGGATCCATCCAGAACAGGAAAAAAAAAATCATATTTTTCTAATATTTGTATATTAAAACTAATTTTTTATAAAAGTAATTGATTGAATAAAAAATTGTGGCTGATATTATGTGGGAAAATGAAGGTGGGGCAAACGCAAGAACAACCATAACTGGAGTAACAGTAGGGGTGGATGTGACAGCAGCACAGAAAATATGGAGAGCATTCCAAGCAATCGGGGATATGGCTTTTGCTTATGCTTACTCTACTGTTCTCATCGAGATTCAAGTTAGTGCCTTAAATTTAATTACTTTTTTTTTTTGGTTAATTAATTAACGATTACCATTACCATGGAAATTACTGCTACTATAGTCTATATGAGTGAGATTTGACTAAGCCAAACATAATTAATAATTATTTGAAAATTGAAATGTGTGCCCGATTGATTTTTGACATCCTTCCTGACTTCCTTTCCTGCTGGTCTAGATTTCAAAAAAGGGCAGAAAAAATTGTGCTCAGGATATTGGGTTGGCTTCAGTTGCCATTAACATGTTTTGGATGCAGCCTCGTAAAAGAAATGCATGATGATGTATACCCACATGCTATGTAATAAATAGTTACATTTACAAACAAGAAAAATCCTTACTTCATTCTCACTGAGTTATTAATTATAAATCATTAAATATATAAAATAATTAAATTTTATATTAATAAAAGAAAGCATATAAAAAAAAAATAGATTGCAATATCTTTTGTGAGGTTGACTTTTCATTACGAGTTTACGAAATTATGGACCCCACAGGTATCCTTTGGTAGTTTGAGAGGTAGGTATCATAGGTAACCATTGTAGTTAGCCTGCCACTTCAGAGCTTCTGGACAATACAGAAGGTCCCAAATCATGGGTACCCTGCAACGCCCCGTGATTGAATTGCCATGCTGCTCTTTCTCTCTCTTTTCCACGCACACACACCACACAGTAAAGTGGATATGACATTCACTCCAAGTGAAAATCACCTAGAATTGACGAGTCAAAATTAACAAAGTGACCTATTAATTTTTTTAATTTAGATTGATCTATATAATAAATATAGTTATTGAGAAAAATCGTTTCTAGAAGAGCAAGAGAGAGTTGCATTAAATAAAACAAAATGTAGATTTTTCAAAAGAAGCATAATCTAAAGCATTTACACGGTGAACTTAACGGTTAAAATTTACATTAGTATTTGATTATTTACCATCATATCTAGCACATATTATGTACATTAAATTTACTTAAAATAAAAGGAAAAGATGGGACGTAAAAAAAGACTCTTCGTCTCTTACCTACAGTTCTCATTGTAAGCACACTACACTTTTTGCTGTGAGTACTATATCCACGACCCTAAGTGGGCTTGAGTTTACTTGCAGTGGATGGGCTATTGTCTTTCGTAGATATTAATTATGGACCATATTAAAAATTGGTCCAGTAAATGTTGGCCCACTTTGTAGGCATTCTCCCATGACTTGACCTTGCATCAGACAGCTTCTGAACAACAGACCACCCAAATCCTATTACAAATTTGTCTCAACTACCCAGTAAAACCACTTGTCTCGCTCTTGTAGACTAGTGGGTCCTTTATTGTTCTATCATAAAGTAACCCCTCTGTCAAAAGAGTTGGCGTCAATAGGGTTTCCTGAGTCACTATATGAACTTGCAGGCCAGATTATTGATGTTTTCAGCATACTCGGATAATTGAAATCATCTTCTAATCTCATTGTCGTACTAAATTGCAGGACACAATTAAATCAGGCCCTACTTCGGAGAACAAAGCAATGAAGAAGGCATCACTTCTTGGCATCCTAACAACAACCCTGTTCTATGTTCTATGTGGTTGTGTTGGATATGCAGCATTTGGAAATGATGCACCAGGCAATTTCCTCACTGGTTTTGGATTCTATGAACCCTTTTGGCTAATTGACCTAGCCAATGTGTGCATTGCTGTGCATCTCATCGGAGCCTACCAGGTAATTGTCTCTAGTAACTTCCAAATAATAGTAACTTCATCAATCTAGTATGCTTAGCTGGTTAGTCTAAAATGATTCAAATGCCACCAGGTCTTCTGTCAACCAGTCTTCAATTTTGTGGAGAGGAATTGCCACCAACAGTGGCCGGAGAGCAAGTTCATAACAAGTGAGCATGCCATTAGCATTCCATTTTGCGGCGTGTATTACCTTAACTCCTTCCGATTGGTGTGGAGAACCATTTATGTCATTTTGACAGCAGTGACAGCCATGATCCTCCCATTCTTCAACGACTTTTTGGGTCTTCTGGGGGCAGCTGCATTCTGGCCTCTGACGGTTTATTTTCCAATAGAGATGTACATATCACGCACAAAAATGCCTAAATTCTCCTTCACATGGACATGGCTGCAAATATTGAGCTTGGCGTGCTTGGTAGTCTCACTTGTTGCTGGAGCTGGATCAGTTGAAGGTCTGATCAACTCTCTCAGGACCTACAAGCCATTCCAATCCGAGCAATAATCCATTATCACAATGCATTTACTTGTACCGATGTAAAATTTTTCAGCAGTCGATTACTGATCAGGTCTGTATTGTCATTCCATTAGCGTACTACAGCATCAGATGCTTGTACTATTATCAATTCACAGTAGTAAAGCCAACCTATCTCTTTTCCAACTGCACATTATGTAGCTATGCACACCGAACCAACTTAACAGGATGCAAGTGCCAAACAGATAATGATAAGAAGGCTCTCACATGAGTTTTTTTAAAATAACAAAAATAAATGGCTAACTTTAAGCTAAAGCTAAAACCTAAAAACTTGCTGTAATACTGCATTTTATGTTCTTTTTTTAATTATTATTTTTATCTTACGTAGCCATAGTTTCACTTCTTACTTTCTTGGTTAGATACATAACGTACTCGATTCCAAATATTGAGCAACTTTTACTTCGTCAACATCCTCTTTCAGTTTTGTGCCAACAACCACACTCTACCCAACAGGGTCAAAATAAACCTACATAACAAAAATTCAACTAGGGGTCTTAAACAGTGACAATGCACCAACTGCAATACTCAAAATTGCCCTTCGATTATGTCTCATCATAAACATAAACGATGTGTTTGATTGCTGAGTTTGTCCTCAGCTATAGAACACATTTTTAGTGAACTGCCACGAGCTATACGTCCCAAAGTTTTGTAATATGCATAACACCTCTGTAGTTTGAAATCAAAAACAAGACACAATTTGGACAAAAAGGAAATTACTCACAGCGTGGAAATTAAAAAAAAAAAGAAAAAAGAAGAAGAAGAAGAAAACCTCTCAAGCAAATATGAAGCAAAAGAAAATGAAGAGAAACTTTCATTTGCAAATCATAAGAAATGTCACAAACGTTGTCAATGTATGGAGCAAAATCCAATCAAGTTAGATAAAATATTTTGGTGCCAAGACCTTAATAACTTAAAAAAAAAAAAAATCATATTTTCGTACTGAGGTCCAGGTTACAAAGACCTGGATTAAATCTACTGTCGAAATATTTTCTTGTGAGTTTCCACATAAGATTGAAATGAATGCAAGGGATTAATGAATCATATGGGCAATCTTTTCATTTTTCAGTTTCGAATTAAGATAATTGAAAGGTTTTCTACAAAGACCACTGCATGACACTGCCTCCATAGCTTCAGAATTGAAATTTTTTTTTTTTTAACCGTCTGTAACACTGTATGCAATTCTTTTCATATATTTGCTCATGTTCCTCATAAAGTTTGGACAACGAAATAATAATCTTAATAGGTAAAGGTTCAACCACGCCTTGCTGCCAGACCTCTAAAATGAAAAACAAATGAATAATAATTCTATAGTGAGTTTGTTACAAGGGACAATTTCAAGAAGAACATAAGCATGTAGATACTAAAAGAAAAATGTATTTCCATGTATCCTGAAAATGAAAACAAAATGTAGCCTAGCCTTTTGAAGGACTGCATCAAAACAATCACAAAGAGGTCATAATTATGGTGACTAGAAGTGGTAAAAATCTCTTCGATTCACCAGCATTGCAATTCTCCTTTTTCCCTTCCCTTTCCAAATCCATGCTACCTAGTATTATGGTTAGTCTAACAGTGGAATAGATAGTCTATGTATCTACAGAATGACTAGCCAACAGAAGCAAGTATTTATAGTTAGTCTAACGATGAAAACGTAATGCATGCATATACTGGATTGCTGGCTGATGAAAGAAAAAGTCAAAGGCCTAAAGGCCTCAGAAAACTAACAGTAGTTAAATGTTCTTGGAATACCAGATAAAACCATGTCACAGAAAGTAAACTGTGAAGTTTGCAAAAATGCTTCTGATAAGTGAGTTATAGTGGGTTCATCCACTGTGGTGGACATATTTTCATGGGAAATATAAGCATATAGAATAAACCATAGCATTAAATCAAATATTCAGCTTACACTGTACTAAAAATCCACTATCCCAGCTAAATCAAAATGTACTTTTTTGTTTTCCAACTCTACTGGATACCAGAGGTACAGCTTGATCACTTGCATCTCTCTATATGTGATTGAAAATGTATGCCAGCCATCAACAAACTAAACTATCTATTCACCGTTAAATTCGGATGGGTTTCACTGTACTCACAAAACTGCCAATTGGACTTGTAGCTATCTCGAATCTTCAGGAGGTGTAAATACAAAGTTTCAACAATAATAATTTACTTCTGCAAACGGTAAAGAATAAGCAGAGAACTTTAATCAACTAGAAGATTCAATCAATAGAACACAAGAATGTGAATGTTCTCAGTGTTCAATCACAAACCAAGAGTCTAAGTGAGGGAGTTGGCAAAGAGGACGGGAGCTTATATATATATATATTACCTCAAGCTGCCTCCCTTTCACTCATAACAAATGCTTGAATTAGACTCTGAGCTGCATGAGTCTGTTCAGGTGTTCCAGATATTATAATTGCAGTTTCTGCTGCTCCAGGCTTTGGATCAGTAATTGTAATTTTAGCATCTGAAATCTGAAAACAAAATAAATACTAATCAAAGATCAAATAAATACTAATCTGAAAACATATTTGAAAGTCTAAGCAAAGATCAAAGCTTCATGTTGTTAAAGAAACATTTGATAAATACTAATCGAACTGTACAAATTTCTTTTAGTCTGGATATATGCCTTGTCATAACAGTAGGTACTGTTATGCACCAGATTTCTGCTGGAGCACAATGACCAAAGCAAAAATCAACCCTCAATCAGCAAAGGGAAAAAAGAGTAGAAAAAGTAAATGTGCATAGCTCAATTAAAGAGGATCCACATTCTTCAATCAGATATATATTGAAACATGTAATCTTTTTTTTTTTTTTTCCATAGATAGGTAAAAGATTAAAGGTTTCTTTTCTCAGCAACTTACACAGCATTTTTAGATATCAATGAGCAAAATATCAAAGCATTTCTTATCATTGAAGAATACAGCAAAGTAAAATAAAATATAATCCAACTCAATAAAGATGGATATTGTTATGCTTTAACAAATTTGATACAAAGGCATTACTGAAAAATGATTGTCCAGATATTATATGTGATTTGATGAGAGAGTTACTGTGTTGGTATATTTAAGCCAGACGTAGCACATTTTTGGCCACAGAAAATGTCATAGCAAAAGCAAAATCAATTTCAAAATGGCTCTCCAATACTTTCAATGCATCAAAACAAAGTGGAATTAAATCATTCATTATTTTGATGATACATTGCAATCGCTTGCAGTCTATTTATGGTGTCAAGCGGAACTTTCTCTCTTTCACACGTCTATGACAATGAGTTTAATGTACGCCTAATGCATATGAACACTTTGAATATAAAGTATATAAGGAATGTTCTAGACTTCTAGGCAACCTGATAGATTACCCAACCAAGAACATACCTGGCGAATTTGTCTCAAACATGCACCATCTTCTCCATATATTGCAGGAACCACAGAACGAGGAACAACAACTTCAACAGTAGTGCTTGTAATAACAGCTGGATGGTTTCCCCTACAAACACATAATACAAGATCATTAAAAATATATCATAAAAGATCCCAGCTGAACAACTTAAATTGAAACCCTTGCCCATAATGACATTATTCTGTGAACTATAGCATGCATACCCTCCAAAACCTGACATTCTTCTTTGGGGAGGTCCTCCAAAGTCAGGCAAGCCCATATGCGCACCACCTTCAATGATTCCCTGCAAACCAGTTCAGGAAAGAGAGTGAAGTCAAAGCTTGCACAGTTTGCTTTTTTAAAATTTTAAAAGTATTTTAAACACTAATATTTGTGCATTTTGTCAACATTGCTCCCATATACATCAAAGCTGGAAACTGCCTGATCCAATGTGTAGCCAGCATATGCCTAAAACTTTATTCAAAATCCAAGAAAAGGTCATGTTAGACCAGGAAAGCAAAGAAGATTGTTGCTCACCGGCGGACCCCAAGGTTTTCTTTCAGACACATGCAGAGGCATGGCTGGTCTATGAATATTGTGCCCAAAAGGAGGATGATCATCATGAGGGTGGAAACCAGGATGTGGAGGTGGAATTCCCATGCCATCAAAATTGTGAAATGTGTGGAATGGAGGTGACAGTTCCCTTCTTCCCACATATGGAGGAAATGGAGGCACTTGATCAAGAAAAGCAGGATTGGAAGGATGATCTATAGAAGGAAATGCATCGCGGAAGAAATGATTGCGCAACCTGGTGGTTATTTGCAGAAGTGCTTCTTGAACTACTTCATGCTCCCCATTAATCTGTCCAAAGAGAAAATACTAACTTGTTTGCAACAATTCTAATATATCACTGAAAACTAGAGCTCATGATTAAACAAAAAAAGATCCAAAACTTTGTATTTTCTTTCTTTTTTTTTTTTCTAATTTTATCTTATTGTACCCTAGTCTATAACATTACCAGCAAATTATAGCCATTTACATGTGTAAGACTCACAACGTTACCTTAACAAGCAAAATAAATATTTTTGTATTCATTTCCACCACCAATAACAAGTAATAATATCTCTTAAAAATGATTCCTTGGTAAATGAACTTATATTTTTTGTCGATCAATATCAGGAAAGAAAATAATAGGCTTAAAACTTATGTGGCCTTCTGAACTTGTTACTATCAATAATTTAGCCTCTTGAATTAATTAAGAGACCATTTAGCCCCCTAAAATTATTAATTTCCATTACCAAATAACTCCTTATTGACATGTGTCATGTTTTCATTGAAAACAATGGGCTAACTGGTAAGGGCAAAGAGGCCATGAGATAGATAGTTCAGGGGTTAAGTGGTCTTCCCATTAATTGAAGGGGCTAAATGAGAATGACAATTGATAGTTCAGGCAGATAAGTGGTCTTCTGATTAATTCAAAGGGCTAATTAACAGATATGGAACTTTTGGAATAAAAAATGATAAAAAAATCAGTATACGCTTATTTGTATGAGAAAAAGTAAGAAACAAATATTTTTTGCCAAATGATAAGTAGTGACATGTAAATACCATTTTATAGGTTCTTTCTTCCCTTACTAAATTGGCTAATTGTTACAACACGTCATAGATTATGCTAAATTTGATAAAATCGAAAAATAAACTTGAGAGAACAAGCACTTTTTTGTCATTAATTGTTGTTGTTGCTGCCTTTTTGGTGGTTGGGGGGCTGTTAGGCAATTGTTTTTAAAAAAAAAAAAAAGGAACATAACCAATGGAAATAGGGGGAGCATACAAGACAAAAAATGCCAACTTTGTCAAGCTAATGAAGCAGAAGCAAAGAAAGCACCTGAACCACTTCCTCATTTTCTGAAGCACATTTAGGAATTTGATCCTTCCCCAATATTCGTATGTATGCCCTAGTTGACTTCCTCATTTCTGCCATGATGGATCCACCCTTGCCAAGGAGACAGCCAATTTGATTAGAGGAGACAAGAAGTCTTGCGGTTACCTTATCCTTCCCATCAGTTAATGGCAAAGCCCTAGCGATCCTGGTTTGCACGCGTAGAACTGCATCTTGTGCAGCTGATATCCTATCATCTGGGTGCTGCAACAGTTGGTTTGTTGTCAGCAAAAAATTGATCAAGAAAAGGCCAAAATGCTGCACTTATCACTACTAGAACATACCGCTAGGCCTGATATGATGATAACGCGATCCTCTGAATCGGGAATCCCATCCAAAACTTTAATCTCACATCCTGTTTCTTGCTGAAGGGCTTTTATTACAGTTCCTCCTTTTCCGATGACACCTCCTACCTTGTCATCAAGACACAATAAACGGAAGGTTATTAGATCTGGAACAGGCCTTGTTCGACCAGGCATACCAGCTTCATGAAAATCCCGTGGTCCAGGACCATAACTAGCACCCCGAGCATTAAAAGAATGAAATGGCGGTGGATATGCTTCTGCCCTGGAAAAAGAATGACCAAATGAATATGATGATGGCCCTGTGGAACTGGCAGCAAAAGAATCATGATCTTTGGGTGGATTTTCCAAGAGCTGCTGAGCAATTGATTGAAGAGCCTTCCTAACAGCATCAACCTCTCCAGTGATCTGCAGCATAATAATAGAGTAAAACAGCAAAATAAGACCTCATACAAGACACAAAAAAAAAAAAGGTATGCACCTTAAAAAGGTTCAGATATACATTCATTTGTCAAGAACACCAATCATGACCACTCCGATTAAGGCTAAAGTCCTAATCTAGTAGCACCCACACATTAAATGACATAACAATTGTATAAATATGAAATAAGATGCCTACACAATTTTTCCTTTCTCAAAATCAACCCAATTTGAATGATGATGATACTTACAATAAATGAAAACCCAAATAACTTTGAAGCTAATTTAAAAAAAGAAAAAAAAAAGATCACATAATGGTACAAGCAGTGAACGAAGAACAGACATGTAAAGGACTCTAATTTCAGCCTAGGCCAGAAGCTTAACGCGCATTAATCCCACAGAGCAGAAGAAACTTGTATAGTGTACAGCCGCGCGCACAAATGAAAATACTTTTATGCATAGAGAGCTCAATTACTTATTATTTTAAAGACATTCAAACTATGCCACATATATAATTTTACACTAACCAAGAGTTTAAAAATATGAGGAAAAAGAGAAATGACAAGAGCTCACTAAACACAACTAGATGCAGTATGCAAAGTTACCACTCACTGATACCGAATCTGTTAATCGACACATGAGATAAGTAATCCAAATTCCCTAGGTGATGCTGTCTTTTTCAAGTAATAATAGAAGGTGAAGTACAATTAAATGATTCTAAGAAGAATTGGGCTGCCACATTCTTTCTTCTAGTGGAACCATTAACACAAGCTATTTCCAAGCCTACCCCCTTGTTCCATACTTTGAATGATATATTCCACATTCCCTTTTGGCATTTCATATATCTTAGAAGTAGAACAGCAACTACATGTTTTACAAGGCAATTGAGAAGCTCGCTCTGATTTCCACCCCGACAAAGAAGCAGTAGTTAAAATCAACATTTGGTTACCTGAACCAGTTCATCAGAAGGCGATGCACATGGAGGAAGCTTATCCCTGGGAAGAATCCGAATCTGTGCCCCACTTTCTGCTGACATTTGCTTTATGACACTGCCACCCTTCCCCAAAAGGCAGCCAACTTGACTGGAGAGCACAAGTAACCTCAAAATGAACGTAGAAGGCTTGTTGTTTTCCCCGTCCCTTCCATCTGTCTCTGGTTCTGATTCAAGCATTCTTTCCAAAACAAGCACCAAAGCTTTCTGCAGGGATGAGAGTTCCTTTACAGGCTTTGATGAGTCTTCTGCAGGAACAGTGTCCTTATGCTCAACCTCCTCCTCATTATCTCCTTTGTCATCACCATCTTCAGCCACATTAGACTCTTTACCGCCATCACTTCCATTAGGTTCAATATTAACTTCCAACTCCTTATCAGAACCCACAATGACAACTACCCTCTCATCACATCCAGGGACGCTTTCCTCAACTCTGACTTTTGCACCAGTTTCTTGACGGATTTGTGCTATGTTGGCACCACCTTTACCAATAATACTTCCAGATTTGGAAGCAGGACATAGTATCCGGAAAACTACACCAGGAGAGGATTTCAAGGGTTGGCTAGGTGAATTGAGGCCAGTGGTCTTTTGCCACTTCCCCTTTCCATTTGAATCGGAAGAGTTATGATCATGTGGTCTCTTAGACGGTGTCAATGCAGTAGACATGCCCAAAGATGTTTACTAAGCCGTATTTCACTGCAACTCGAAGAACATAATGAAGCAATTAAAAAAATCAGAGAAATTTAAAAATGAAAACTATCATGGTCAAGTATTAGTAACTAGAAAAACAAGGAATATATTGAGTACATAGACCCCAAAATAAATTAACAATTTAATTCAAAAAAAAAAATAAGAAACTTTTATATGAAAATCTTATACGAAAATTTTGAGCTAAATGTTGTCTTTTCTCCTTCTAGCACAGCCAAGACAATAACTATGCTTCCATGCTACATACAGTGTTTCAACTTTAAATAAATCTAGCTATTCTTATGGTAGGATTTGAACCTCCAATCTTTATATTTCTAAAAATTACACCTAGTTTCTGCATGGAAATCATTTCCCGATCCCTAAAAGGATATCCATCAACTCTCTCATGTTCCAGCAATACCAAATACCGACATAATTTAAGAAAAGAATCAGCCAATTATTTTCACAAACGAGGGGAAAAAAAAAAAAGTTAGCTTACTGGCTTACTGTCCTAACAATGGCAAAAAATTTGGAATTCATAAATGAAGACTAGGTATTAATGCTTCAAAAGGAGATTCCAGAAATGACCAAATAAAAACAAAAAAGAAAGGTTGAGGCGGCTCTGAACCCCAGATGTTCTGGCATATAATTTTCTTGTTCTCACTACTGAAGCAAAACACTAACAATCGCAATAGAATACTCTGATTTTCACTAAAAGCCAGGACTAACAGTGTTGAAGTGAGATACTAGTTCAGCATACAAAAGCGAATCTAAATCCCGTTTGTTAACTCGTAAAATGTGGAATATGAGCTCGTCAAGAAAATGAAAATCACTTCAATGTTTCAAAACTAGGAAAACGTAGGCATTCAAAATGCGTTAAAATTTTTTCGGGACAAAAAAAAGAAATAGGGATCAGCGATGTTAGTACACTTACAGGTTCTTTGTGATTTTGATGAGAATTTTTATAGCTTTCTCCCAACTATATTCGCTGAAATTAGGTCTTTTGATAGGTGCTGCTATTTGTCGCCGAAAACGAAAGGATATCGTACCGTGAAAAAGATGAAACCAGAAGGACGCTGAACCGGTTACAAACCCCATAACCCGGTTCAATTAACCCTCTGTTCACGGTGAGCTATGGTTTGAAATGGTATGGTATTGTTAACTAATGCGTAGTAGTTGAAAGGTTGATATTTTTTTTTATTTAATTAGGGATCGACTCTTATCCCACCCTCCAAAAATATGTAATTATCAAATAAAAAGGAAAAAATAACTTTTCAAAATTATCCTTAATAAAATATTTAAATATCATTTTGGCTCTTATTATCCTAATCACTATCGATAAGTTGTGCAGTATTTTAACTGTATATAATTTTACATATTAAAATAAATATTTTTTGAATTATACTTAATTTATAATCAAAATTTAATGTGCATATATATATATATATATATAATAAAAAATTAAATTAAAAAAATAACAAAGAAGAAAAATTAAATGAATGTTTTTTAATTATAATTAATTCATAATCAAAACTCAACATATAAATATACACGTACGACTCATAATCATAAAAAAAAACAATTATATTAACTTTCATCATTAATTTGATTGGACAGCAAAATGCTATAATTATTAGAATAATGCTACGTGAATATACAATTTCTATATCTAAATCAATGTATTCATTTCTATATAAGAAAGAAGAAGCATGAATGACATGTAAAAATTTAAATGAACACAAAAAAAAAAAAGCGTAAAAGACTGAGATATTAATTTTACAAATTAATCTTCATAGGTATAGGGTAAATAATAATGATTTTTGTTGCATATAACTTCTACTAAATCTATATAAATAGTTTGCACTTATTATCTTTGAGGAAAATTTCGAGTTTAAATTTTATGAATAGAAAAAATTATAAATAATTTTATCTTATAATGAGCTGAGTCGATTTGAAACAGATATATAAACCTACAAGGGTGAGTATAAATCTATTAAAAATATTAATTAATCAACATTTGATTAGAATATAAAAATAATTTATTAAATTGAGAAATTAATGGTCAAATTAATTATCTAACTTGAACCTCCAAATTGTTCTTTTACTCCAACCAAAAAAACTACACTCCTCTTGTAAGAGTGTTCATCCGATCAGTTCAGTTTATAACCGAAA
>CANXYI010913566.1:0-12804 GCA_948208565.1 Hura crepitans
AAGCCTATACCTGGGCCTTTCTTTTGTTTTTTTGAAAATGCTTTGCACTTATGAACAGATACTAGATATGAAATTGTACCTTTTATCTTTTTTCCTACTTTTATTTCCTTTGTACAATCTTTTGCCATCTGATAGCATACATATTAATAATCATTACATATGTGATGTTAATTCAATTATGACTAGTTTGCTTAATCTTAGCATGTGTAAGAATCTTAGATCACATTTCCTATAACTCTTGATAAGTGAGAAGAGAGATAAAAAAAAAGAAAAGAAGAAAAAAATAAAAAGAGTCTACCCATATTCAGCTACTAAGTTAAGAAAATTTATAGAGTCAAAAGATTAAAAGGAAAGACTAGCAAACGAGTTTTATCTATGGGGATAAAATCTCGACCCAATTAGCATTTTATTAAATCCTAACCTATAAGATCCACATAATTCAACACCTTAAATTTGTCTCTTTTTAAACAAATACAAGTACCCTTCTACTTTTAACACCTTTGATCTTCCATAATGCTATCTTCAATTGATTTCCAGTTAGCTTTCATAGCTAAATAAACCCAGGGATTAGCTTCACAATTAAGCCTATGGGCACATATGAAGTTCGTTGCAAGCGTAAGCAATCAAAATCATCTCAAGAGGGGATTTGATATGGTAGTACTAGCTAGGCCATCAAAAACTCTCTTTCACACAAATATTAAGCGCAAAAAGGGGTTCTTAAAATAATTACTAATAATCAATGAGACAATTTTAAAGGTTCAGTTCCTTGAATAACTTCTTACAAATTTTTTTATTATGATAAAACCCAACATTAAAGATTTGGCATTACCCATAGAAGTAAAGAGTCTTAAGCAAAAACTCATAGAAATTTAATTGCATTAAGGTTGCGAAAAACTCAATAATCCCATTCATCAATAGGGTAGACACCTTAGAAAAAAAGAAGAAAGAAGAAAAAATAATAAAATGAAAATAATAATCCTTGCTAAGTCAAAAACCTTTTGCAATGACCTAGGTAAAAGATTAAAAGAATTGAGAGAAAATATTCAACTATGAAAACCCTAGTGGTAGGTTGATAACAAGAGTTTAGTATAATGAGAACCAAGATGTTTAGATATTGAAATTAAGCAAATCAAGTTTAATTACATTAAATGTTTTTGTAATAATTATCTTCATATACATATGTTGTCAAATGGTAAGCTACATCATGCAAAAATCCTTTATTTTATTACCCCATTACCTTGTTATCTATCTTATCACCAAACCTCATTAAACGAAATCAACTTGCAGCTCCTTCCTTTGAATAAACAACTTTCATGACTGGCAGCAAGATTGATCATCAGTAAAAATAGGCTATCCTAGTAAAAGTAGTCAATTCGGAGATTAGCATCAGAGCACAAAAATCTTTCTAAGTAGCTTCATCTTAAAAACAAAAGGAGAAAAGCCTACTAGCATGAAAACTTTCCTTCAAGAAGGCGCATTAGGCAAAAATTAGGGCACAACTCACTAGTCCAAAAATCTCTTTTAGGGGGGGGGGGGGGAGGGAAGGGCGCATTAGGCAAAAACTAAGGCAAAGAAAAGACTTTAAAAAATAAAAAAAAAGTAAAAAGAGAGTTTTAATAGTCTGTAGAGAAGTGGAGGTATCACTGATCAATGACAAATTGTCCACCTTGATTTTTGATAATTTTACAGCACTCTAAACAAGAACTATTGATTCACTTTCAAACAAAATGGACACTTGTTGATAAAATAATCGAACCCAATTCTTTCCTATAGGGAGTCCAAGGAAATAGTGATTTCAATGTCAATATTTCCTGGTTGAAAATTCATTTGTGGACATGTTCATTAAGAGAGGCTTAGTCCATTCATTATTTACTTATCTTTGTTCAACATATTAAATATGCATATTGGATATATTCACCATCCGACATGAGACATATATAAACATGCATTTTTCATCATGTTTTCAATGTATCATTCTTACATTCATAGATTAATGTTAGTCTATTCATCTATGCATATTTGGCATAAACATGTATGATAACACATTTATCTTCACTAGTTTATACATGCACATTTAACTCATACCTTAATACATACATACCCATTCAACCACACATTTGACTTATGCATTTAGGCCTATATTCAATGTATATAACACATGAATACATATGAGCACGTGCATATAAGCATCAACATTGCACAAACGTGCTTATAGTCACAAAATTTGGAGTTTAGTAAGCATCCCCATGCATTAGTGTCATGCCATTAATACATCACTCATACATTCTTTTTGAAGGAATTAGGTTCATCTCATGTACATCTCAAACACATCCATATTATATAAATAACATATACATTACATAAAAAAATGATTTATGGTAGAAAACATGCAAATTCACACATGTATTAGGTACGCATATTAGACTTGTCTGTATATGTATACATACACATATATAGAGGCCCAACATTTATTTATCCTCTATAGATTTAGGCATACCCATCAGCATACTCACTTCTCTATTCATTATATCTTCACATCTAACTCGTGTATTCAATTCACACATGCATATAGCATTATATAAATAACATAGACATTTGTATTTGCACATAGAGATGTGTTAAACACACATAAAGTATGCATATGCTTCTATAATCGGTATTACTTTTGTATCACATCGAAATAAATTGGCTCTTGGAAGTAACCTTTTGATTTTAAACAACATGCAAAGGCAAAGTTATGTTATTTGGATAAAAAAGATACTTTCATCGTCCAAAAACCCAAAATAGCTGTTTGTTTCTTCCTCACACGCAATCTACATGGAGCATATCATTAGATTCACTTGAAGCTAAAATTCAGTCACTCCATGCCTTAAGACATCTGCTCGAGCTTCAGCACTCCTTATATCTCTTTTTAATTTATCACTGTACATAGTAGCATTAGGACACTAAAGATTGTACTTCAAAAAGTAGACTACTTATGAAATTGTCATTTGTGTCACATACTTTATTACCCTACTGCTTATGCAAAAATAATAAATCAATAATGGAATGAAAATAATTAAAAAACACTCACACACAGCATGCATTATAGTTACAATTAAAATATAGTGACTAACAAATTTCAACTTTGTTTTGCAGGAGGCATTCTGGATGCTGTTCACTAACCTATTCACAATGATCACTTATTAAAACAGTAGAGGGCAAGTTATAAGCTTCCATAAGGCTTATAAGATCATTCTGACAATCAAATATGCAATATCACTAGGCTTATGACATTCAATATGTAACATCACAAATGACAAACTAACAGATTTCTATTAGCCATTTTCTATACTGTAGAGGGCAAGGAGAGTGACACAGTCAAATTAAAGAAAAAAAATCAAAATAACATTAGGTGTAGTGTCTCTAGCATTACCTGAATCAAATCAACTTTAGATGCAATGTCTCTAGCACTGTATGAATCAAATAAACTTTGGGTGTAGCCTCTTTAGCATTACATGAATCAAATTAACTTCAAGTGCAATGTCTCTGACATTGCTTGAATCAAATCAACTTAGCATTGCCTAAATAAAAATAACTTCAGGTGCAGTATCTCTAGCACTGCCTGAATTAAATCAACTTTAGGTGCAACATCTCTAGCATTGCTTGAATCAAATTAACTTCGAGTGTAACATCTTTAGCACTGCTTGAATCAAATCAACTTTAGGTGCAACATCTTTAACATTGCCTGAATTTAAATCAACTTTAAGTGTAATATCTCTAGCACCACCTGAATCAAATCAACTTCGGGTGCAGTGTCTTTAAGCACTACTTGAAGATATAATTTTTTTAGCACTATTTGAGTCAACACTAGATCACTTATCGAACTACAAAAAAGGGTTTGGTCACTCCATAAGGTACGCATCTCTTTTTGAACTTTGGGTTACATCACATACCTTATAGTCGCCTCCCTAAAGTTGGGGGTAACTATAGACACTGGGTTCAAGGGCTTTCGAGTTTAAAGGGCCTATGATGATAACCAAAGACAAGCTTAAGCAATAAGGCAAAAAACTTATAATCTTGGTTTGTATGGACCTTTTTGGTATAAGTTTGCCTAGACTTTATTCCAGGAGGTGCGTATCAACCAACCAAAATCCAGCTAGAATGGTAGGCCCACGACCCATAGTCTGCTCAGACAAACCACAGCTTATGTTTGCATAGATGGAGCCCAAAATAAGCCCAAGGCCCATGAATTGCTAGGGTTGACCTAAAACCTAAGTTTGTATAGACTTAGCAACCAAAGTCTGTATGGACTTGACGTCGAAAAGCTCACGATCTTCTTATTTAGACTTTAATTTCTAATCTTATAAGCACTTTTATGGGTGGGAGAACTGCCCACATAACCTATAAAATATCCCATCCAAGGTTAAAATTAGGGGAGAAGGCAAATTGAAGAATTCAAACCTGCAGTTTCGAGAGTCTAGATGCTAATCCTAATGCAGGAAGTGATCTACTAGTCCTTAGCCTATACTAAAAATCTTTCTTTTCAAAACTCAACCTTCATTTTATTGCTTAAAGCTAATTGAAAGGTAAGATCTAAGGCCTCTATTTGTGTTGTTCATCCCATTTGTATTGTTTTTGTAAATCGATGATCTCCCAGGATTAATCAATATATGAGGTGATTCTATGTAACCCCCACATTGTTTATAAGAGTATGTTCTTATTTTGAACTATTTTGATCGTATGTAATTGCCTATTAAAATGATGTAATCATTCTATAATTGACACTTTAATCGCATATACTTACCTTAATGCAAGATAAGGTCTACACAGATTTAGTATTTAAATATGTGCATGACTTGACGTCTATGTGGACTATTGTTTGATAACAATCTTTCATTTATTTTGTATATTATGTTTTGGTGTATTCTATTTACCATGTTGACATATCCTTGTGCCAATATCATATGGTATAACTATCTTGTTTCTTAATGTGCATATTATTGATGTTCTGGAGTTAATGTGCAGTCTGTACGGATTCCCTTTCACAAGAAGTGCAGTCCGTACAGATATATGTGTTCTATACATGCGCACTTCATCTTGTAGTCCGCACGAACTTCCTTTCATGATGAATGTAGTCTGTATGGATGTATACATCTTATGTATATATATTCTATCTTTAGGTTTCTATAGACTCTTTTCATAAAGGATGTAGTCTGTATGGACACATGTTCTGAATTCCAGTTTGTATGAATATTGTTATGATAATTTTATATTCTTTTTTTACATGATTAATTTGATATTCTCTCAGTCATAATCATTATTTGGGCATGTATCATGATCATTCATATTTGTATTACACGTGTTGTTATCATTATGTTTAAGTTTGTTATTAAGTCATCACAGACCATCTTTATATTACTAACCTCTTTCCTTGAGTTATGTAAGATTGACCCTTCTTATTGGATGTAAGGTCTAGACGAATATATTAGCCTTGACATAATGTAGTCTGCATGGACATAAATCGAACCCCAACATAATCCACATAGACTTGACTTCGTAGAGACGGGCCTAGTAACTTATTTTTTATTTGCTTATTTGGTTTTGTACCTATTATTTCTTTTGTTTATTTTAGGTTTTCATAGTTAGATTAATAACTTTTTTTACACGTTAAAATGCCTAACCTCACATTAATAGTTTTCTACCAAATTAATTGGCATTTTTCTAATAAAATAGTTTTTGATTTTTCTTTAATAAAAGTTACAAGAATAAAAACTATTTTCATAGATTGGCATGTAAGAACCAAAATTCTCAAAATAATCAATTACCTGGTTTGCTATATGATATTCTTTAATTTCATGTATTTTCTCTGTAAATATGTATGTGATTATGTGTTTTATTTTAATTATGAAACTTGCTTGAGAAAAAGGATAAAATTATAAATTTAATATGAAATTCTATATTATCTTAATGTATAAATAAGAGTTGGGTTTCAAATCACTTTATTTTTTGCCCTATAAGGTATTTCTCAACTCCTATTAGGTAACGACTCTTACCTTATGGTGCCTAACTCGCTCTTTCTAAGGTAATTGAATAGGGATGACTTGAGATTCCTATAATATCCTTCTCATCTTTTGGGATTCAATAAGTGAGATTTAGATTAAGTCTTTGGTCATTTTGATTTGACCATCCTCAGAAAGGAAGGGACACAAACACCAGGTGATTAGAGATTGGCCAAAAAAATGACAAGCTTTAAAAGTACTTTTCCTTTCTACTCTATAGCGTACATAATTTACATTAGATTAACCTATTAGATCAAAAGTAATAGCTTTAAAATACCACAAACTAGATCTTGAGTACTTATAAGATGTCTAAATATCTTCTTAATAATAATCAGGTGTGACTTCTTTAGTTTAGATTGAATTTAGCATAGAGACATATATTAAAGTATATATCTAGTCCTTTCTTATCTAGCTTTATCTCTATAGTTGGGCTCATTAGAGTACTTATGGGTATTGTTTCTAGCATCTTGAATTTCTTCAGTAACTCCTTAGTGTACTTCACTTAATTGATGAAAATCCATTTATTGCATTGCTTGATTTGCAATTTATGGAAGAAATTGAGTTCACCCATCATACTCATTTCAAATTCCTTCTTCATTAGCTATTCAAATTCCTTACATAGAGACATGTCAGTAGCACCAAATACTATATCATATACATAGATTTGTATAATAAGCATGTGAGATGATTTGCACTTAATGAAAAGTGTAGTGTCTACTTTACCTCTTTCAAAGTCATGAGCAAGTTGAAAGTTACTCAACCTTTCATACCAAGTTTTTAAGGGCTTTCTTTAGACCATACAAAGCTTTGTTAAGTTTGAAGACATGATCTAAATGTTTAAAACTTTTAAAACTAGAGGGTTGTTCTACATAGATTTCCTCGATTAGAACTCCATTTAGAAAAGCACTCTTTATGTCTATTTGGTATAACTTAAAGTCTTGATGATAAGCAAATGCACATAAGATTCTAATAGCTTCTAAACGTGTAACATATGCACATGTTTCATCAAAATCTATGCCTTCTTTTTTATCATAGCCTTGAGTCATAAGTCTAGCTTTATTTCTAATCACATTACCTTACTTATTTAGTTTGTTTCTAAATAACCATTTGTTGTTAATTTTAGATAAATCTTTAGGTTTAAAAACTAAAATCAATACTTTATTTCATTCAAATTGATTAAGTTTTTCTTATATAGCAAGAATCCAACTTTCATCATTTTGAGCTTCAATAAAGTTTTAAGGTTCTAATTGTGAACGAAAGCTACATTAGCATAATACTCTCTCATTGCTCTTCTAGTCATCATTTTTGTAGAAGAATCCATTAATAGATCTTATTTAGGATGGTATTTGTGAAACCTTTATTCCTTTGGTAAATTAGGATGTTACTCTACATATTCTTGAATTGATTGGTGTTTTGCTGTGACATCTTAATCTAGATCCTAATCTGGATGTTAATCTGAATGATCTTCACTTTTTATTTCTATTAGTTTCTCCTTTTCTTTCTTTTGATTCTCTTCTAAATGTATTTCATCATTAGAACACACACCTTTCTCTAGTGCAAAAATTAGTTGTACTAAAATTTAACATTAATAGACTATTCTAATGTTCTTTCATTATAGACCCTATATGCTTTGTTACTATAAGAATATCCTAGAAACATGGCTTTATTAGACATATCATAACACTTTCTTAGGTTATTCTTATCATTAAAAATATAACACTTACAACCAAATGCTTAAAAGTAATTTATGTTGGATTTTTTGCCCTTCTAAAGCTCATAAGGTGTTCTTTGGAGAACTGATTTGGTGGTTGTTCTTTTCAGAATATAACATATTATGTTGATAGCTTCTACCTAGAAATACTTTGGCAAGTTGTAGTCATCAATCATTATTCTTGCTATCTATTGCAATGTTCTATTCTTCCTCTCTAAAATACCATTTTGTTGTGGTGTTTTAAGATCTGAAAAACAATGATAAATACCCATCTTATCCAATATAATTTAAAGCTCTTATTCTTAAATTCTCCCCCATGATCACTTCTCAAGTTAGTGATTTTATATCCTTTCTCATTTTGGATCATCTTGCTTAACTTCCTCAAGGCTTTAAATGCATCACTTTTATGAGCAAGAAACAAAATCAATGTGAACCTTGTATAATCATCCACAATCACAAACACATAAGCTTTCCCACTTAGATTTGTAAGAGTAATAGATCCAAACAAATCTAAATGTAAAAGCTCAAATGCCTTCTTAGTTGTAATCTCCTTCTTTGATTTGAAGGAAGATCTGGTCTACTTTCCTATTTGACAAGCTTTGCATACATATTCCTTTTTAAAGTATATCTTTCGAAGACTCTTAACAAGGCTTTTTTTAGACAACTTCTTTAAGGTGTAACTACATTCATGTCTAAGCTTTTTATGCCAAATTCTACTCTAATCATCTTTAGAGATCAAGCAAGTTGCACTGGTATCCTTCAACTCTTCTAGATTGACTAGATAGGTATTTTTTGATTTGTGCCTAGTTAGACTAGTTTCATTTGTTTCAACTTGCTCTACTCTATAGTGATTTGATTTAAAATTACTCTTTTATTTTTTCACATAATTGGCTTATACTCAATAAGTTAAACTTTAGACCATTAACAAGTGAGACATCTTCAATGCATGGGTCAGAATCAATTGATCTAATTTGAATGATCGAACATTTCCACCATTTATCATGGTTAATTTATTAAACTTTAACTTATCTCAAGTCATGTGTCTAGAGCAACCATTATCCACCTACCATTTATTTGATTCATTACTTTTTAGACATACCTGCATAGAAATCCAGCAGATTTAGGATCCCAATTTACATTAAGTCCTTTGTTGTTAGCAACATTAGAACATTTAGATACTTCTAGACTAATAAAAGATGAATGTACTTATAAATTCTAACTCTTTTGTTATAGTGGCACAACTTGGACACATTTCTTCTTTTACAACAATAAAAACATGTAGTAAAAGGAGTATTAGAAGAAATATTAGGAACATGAATATTCTTATGCAAATGTTTTTTGGATGTATGTTTCTATTTTCTATTCTTTTTTAGGTGTATTTCTGTTATTAGATCTAGATATGCCACGTTCATAAAAAATAATCTCTTTTTCTTTATTATGTTATGCTTCAAGTTTATTTCTTAGCACACAAATCTCTTTGTCCTTTTCTTCACACAACATTTTCAGTTTTTCATATTCTTTTTTTAATATGTTGTGTTATTTTTCTAATGATGCATGTTTCTTTTTAAGTTTACCATATTTATAATGTATTTATTTAAAGTATTGCAACATGTCCTCATAATAATAAAAAAATAGATTCAAAATTACGTACCTCACTGTCACTACGTTCTCTTTCTAGTCTGGATATTTCTAATGTAATGATTTAGAACTCCTCTACTAGAAATACAATTAAACCAACATTCTCTATCTCCTGGTCCACTTTAGAAGAGCTATCACTAAAATTATTGCTATCACTGTATGTGGCTACCATGGCTTTCTTCTTTTGCTTCTTAAATTTCTTCTTCTTGTATAAAGATTTAGCTTTGATATGTCCAAGCTTATTAGAGCCATAACACACAACATCTCTAGAGGTAGATTGATTCTTTTTTTTTTTTAATTTTGATGGTGCTTTTTTTAGAGAACTTTTTCCCTTCTATTCCCTTTTTTGTAGAACTTTTTGAACTTATTTGTGATCATGGCTAGTTCATTATCATTACAACAGTTCTTACTACTCTCTATTTTAAGAGCAATGGTTTTCTTCTTTTTTTCTTTTTACTTCGATCATCCTTCTTCTTCTTGAGTTGTGATGACAAGATTAAAGGCAATTAGTGAGCCATTTATGTCATCATATTTCTAATTGGCTGAACCTTCTCTCATTAGAACAACTATTTGAGGTTTCTAATTAGAATTGAGTGATATGACCAATTTTTTTTATTTGATCTTACTCACTAATTATCTATCCATGCCCTTTTAATAAGCTAGTGATTTTGATAAATATATCACTCATTTGAGAGATAGTTTTATTATGCTTCAAACTTACTCATTAGAAAATGAAGTTTAAAGTCTTTGACTTAATCTGTTCCTTCATATGCTGCAATAAGTTTATCCGACATTTCTTTTATTGTATCAAAAATAGAAACTTTATTGAGCTTATTAACATCAAGAGCACAATAAAGATTATTTGTTGCTTTAGTATTCATTTAAGAATCATGTTGCTTTTACTCTTTATAAGAAGCCTTATCTTTAAGTTGCTTAGTTATAAAGCACAGAGGCTTTTTATAATCTTTTAGAATAGAAGTCCAACAATCCATGTCTAGTTGTTGCATAAAACATTTCATTCTAGCTTTTAAAAAAGGAAAGTTCTCACCATAAAACAGAGGTGGTCTGGGGTAGATTAACCTTCAGCAAAAACAATGTTGATCTAATGATTAGAAGATGTAGACATGAGATTTAAGGATCTCTCTAGGTGGTTAAACCTTTGAGAAATGAGACTTGCTCCGATGCTAAATTGTTGGTCCCAAAGCACTTAAGAGAGCATGAATTAAATGATAAAAACTTTTTCTAAACAAAAGAAATTTCTAGATAGAGTTTTTTTTTAGATCTGATAAACTTTAGAAATACAGATTTAAAACTTTTTTTTGAAAGTTTATAGAAAATCAACTTAAGCCAAATTCTTTTCTTTTAAGTACTTAAAATTTTCTATTTTAGAAAACAAACTTGAAGATTTTTCAAACTTGAGAGTTTAAAGTTTTTAAAATAGAAATACAAACAAAATTGAGTAGAGTAGAGAAAAAGAACTTGTACAAAGGAATTATAGTGGTTCAACTACCTAAGTCTGCATCCATTCCTCAAGATAACATACTTGAGAATTTTTCTCCACTCAACTCTTTTATTAGTAAAAGTTAAAGCCATTTTACAAGTTTAAACAAGCTACCCACAACCTTTTCCAAAGTAAAAAATTACAAAACACTTGCTAGATTTTTCCACAAGGATCTAGCACCTTTAGATCCAAAGAAAAAAATGTTTTACAAGGAATTTTTCCTCACAAAGAATGAGTACAACTCAAAAGCTATAATCAAACCTAAGGAAGGATGTGTAAAGAATGAAAAACAAGGTGTAGAAGTATAGAAAATGACTTAGAGCTTAGATCTTTTAGAGATAGAAGTTTTTCAATACTTATCCAACTTATTCTTAAGTAAAAATGAGCTATATTATAGTTTTGAAAAATTTATGGTCGTTTGGGAACAATATAAAGCTATTGTCACACTCTCCGCCCAATCAGTACACCAGACCCAAATGGAGGATGTGCGCATGCAAAACGATATCTAGTTCCATTATCCAAAATCACTTAAAATTTAAAACTTTTATATAAGAAAACATTTCTTGACTTGAAAATGCATAAAAACATTAAAAACCATTTTGGCATGCAAATCGAGGTAAATATTAGGGTTATCATGTCGAAAATTCAGCAGCGTAATGGCTATATAGGGACACTTTCCCAATTATTTACTTGCTTATAAATATTTCTATACATCCCAACATACATTTCTAACTCACATGGGTCCTCCTGACCCTCCAAATCACAACAATATCACAATAAGCCTCAGGCTCTCACAATCAACATTCTCACATGTAATTTATCCATCATCACACACAACATGCGAGAAAATAAAAATAAAATCCACAGTTAATTATTTAATATAAAACCCCACTATAAAATGTAGATTAGACCCAATCCCTTCGGGATCACAAGAGCACTATGACTACTTAGACATTACATTTACATCATCATTACTATTACAAAATAAATACAAAAATACCTATATAGGGGTTATCTTCATGTCTCTTGCTTTCAGAAGCTTTGGCTCTAATCTACTGCCCTGTTACCTACGCATCGCAAACAAGCAATACGCTAAGCTTTCGCTTAGTGGTGTAATCACTTTAATTAATAAAAATGGCAAATGATAGCATATTATATATATTCACAACCAATTCGAGTTTTAAAGATTCACCACATGTATTTTTCATAAGTTATATTCAATATACACCATTTCGGGTTTAGCACCACATAAATGCCAATTTCAGTGACTTATATGCAATGAAAGTCATTTTCAGTTTTAGAATCATATTCATGCATCTATGGTGTCTCATATGCCAACATGCACATTACAAGTATGAAAATTCAATTGATGGCACGTTTGTCGAGGCATTATTAAAACATCAATTTACTACCGTTATTTAGACATAATGCATCACATGTATAAAAATCTTATTCTCTAAGCATTATTTATGCTAAACATCACCATTTTCATAAATTACCCATTTATAAGCTATAATACACGGTAAAGGTCATACCACATCCTAACAATAATAAGATGTTCTATCGAGCTCAAATAACTCATCTATTAGTGACATACCTGTTTGCTGGTCATAAGTACCATAATACACCTTATCGTTGTTTATATCAGTATTTGAGACTCATGCACATATAATCACTATAATTTTTCATACAAGCGAAAATAAACGCATTCAAGCATCTCAAACCCATTTTTGAGTAATTAAATCATAATATGTCCATAGGTCACATATAATTGCCATTTAACGTACAAACTCAATTTATACAATTTTTAAGCCATTTTAGTTGTTTTACCAATACCCATATCCATAAGACAACTAAACAAGACTAGATAATAGAATTACTTAGGCTTGAAGGCTTTCCACATCCGAAGATGC
>CANXYI010913584.1:0-11447 GCA_948208565.1 Hura crepitans
TCTTAACATGGCCGAATGGTATGTGCATGTGAATAATGACTATGCATGAACAATTGGAGCATGTATGATGTATAACTTAAAATAATAGTTAAGTATTGCCAATTAGATATCTAATTGATGATTGGAGTGGAAATTGAGTGAAAATTTGGAAAAGTGTGTACGTGTCTTTTTGAGGCCAAATGGGGTGAATATATGTGTGCATGTGTGTATTGGCTTATCATGAGTGTTTAGTGTATCTATGATGTTTACGTAAAGTAAATTTTAACATTGAGTCATGTAATGGCATATAAAGCTTAAAATTTGCATCTTGAGTTAAAAAGCTAGATTGGCCGAATGAACTTGATCAAGGGAAATTAGATATGTGATAATGAATTTGAGAAGAATCACGGAGAATAAGATAGTGATAGGTAAGATTATAATGATTGTGGTAAAGGAAGTGGAATAAGAACATGTAACTTGAATATGTATAATATAAAATAAAAATGAATCATATGGCAATGTAATTGACTTGTCTACATGTATTGTTAGTATATTTATGAACTTATGTTTCAGGAAAGAACGCAAAGAAATAATTATGTGGACAAAAGAATAAGCTATATCAATGTGATCATGTAAGGATCAAAGAACATGCAAAGTTTATGTAAACTACATAAACATATATGAAACTTAATGAAACATGATAATAGCTGATATGGGGCTTGTATGTTGGCAAGTATACTAGTCAAGTAATATAATTGATACTTTGAGTATCCAAGTATTGTTCTACTGATATCAAAAATTAATTTAACGTACTATTTAGAAAAAAAATCTTGATTTATGAAGTAAAATAAAGTAATAAAAGAATAGAACAAATAATTTTTCTATTTGATTTGAATTTAACTATCTAAACCAACCAATTGATTCTACCTTATAAAGCAAATTGTTAAGAATAACTATCCTCCCTAAGTTATCAATGAAATTCTGATTTGATTTTATCCAATGATTCAGTTAAACAATTCAATCTATGCCCAATTGCCCTTTGCAGGAAGCAATATTTAGAAAAGATCCTAATTTTATTCCAAAAAGTTAAGAATTAATATGTTTTTAATTAAATTCTTAAGAATTTATTCTCTCGAAAATAAATCATGTTCCTAGGTCTTCATACACTCATTCCGATGAAATATGTCTATCTAGTCATTCAATCACTCATAAAATCATGGAAATTTTTCAATCAAAATAAATACCCAATTAGTTTCTCAACAACAATTTAGCATTAATAATTAATTGATAATATCTAAGCATTTAACATAGAGTAATAAAATAGAACTGAATCACTAACAACAATTAAATCAAATCAAATCAAATATCCATTCATAAATTTAGGGATTCAAGTCTCCTTAACAAAATAAAACTACTCCATAACTTTACACAGAAATGCAAAAGAAGAAGCAGAAGTCATTATACTACTTTGAATTAAATCCAACCCTAAGAAGAGATGCTCTTCAAAACTTAAAATTCTGCTCTAAAAGTTTGATTTCTTCAAAGGTTTTCCATGAATTGATGTTGAAATTGCTAGAAAATCCCTTTTTCTTCGTGTTTCTTTGTGTAGGGAATAATGAGAAGCTTCCCATCCTCCTGAAATTGAGAAGAAAAATCCTTTTATACCCACAAATGCCAAATTTTGCTATCTAGGTCAAGCAGGGTCACGGGCGCGACCTTTCTTAAGTCATAGCCGTAACCCCTCTAAAAAGGCAGAGGCTACTCAAAATTTCTTTCAAGTTACTGGGATTTCGGAGGGGTCACGCTAAGTATGTGTCACGGCCGTGACTTTCCCTTTTCTCTAGACGCTTGGACTCGTGATTTTCCTCAATTGCTGGACTTCTTAGAAGGTCATGAGCATGACCATTATCTTGGTCACAGTCGTGACATCCTTCCTTCGACAGAGTTTTTGGATTTGTGGCTTCCTTTTGATTTAAATCTTCTTCAATTTGTTATTACGCTTTGAAATGATGGAATTTCACCCTATAAAAACATGAAATGTATGACTTAATGAATTTTTGATCAATTTAACAAAATAATTCTCCAAAATCCATAGCATTCTAGTAAAAACCATTAAACCTTGATCAAAATCATGCTATGCCAATACATAAAATTGAGTAATATCAATAGCTCATACGAGTTAGATAGCCTAGGGAAGATAGTAGTTACTAGGACACTTAGGTGTCTCTCTATGCTGATGTAGCAGCTGCAGGATCCAATTAGGCCAATGCACCGTGCGCGCTGGCACGCATGCGCACACACGCACGTGCGCATGCACATGCATACACACACACACACACGTTTTATGTTGGTGTAGCAGCCATAAGGTCCAATAAGGCCACTGCACAGTTTTCATGCTAGTGCAGCCACCGTAAGATCCATTAGGGCCATTGCACATTTATTTATGTGGGCACAGAAGTTGTAAGGTCTAAAATATGGATCACTGAACATATGATAAGGCTTCTATGGTCAATATCTTGTTATCCAATATTGGGATTATTGTCTATCAAATATGGGTTGGATTAAGCAAGTAACATGAAAAAAGATAACAAACAACATAAAGGTACCTTAAAATATAACTGATAATTTAAAATAACCGTTATGATTAGAAATTGCATGTAATGAACTTTATCATTTGAATGTATTTATAATATGTCATGCATGTTAGGAATGAACTGCATTATCATCATGTATACTTTGTGCATGTGATATTGAGCATTTTTATTGGATACACCACTAAGTTTTTTGCTTAACGCATTATTATTTTAACGATGCATAGGTAGAAGATAATAGACTGAAGCGAAGCCTCGAGCAAAGTTGTATGAACCAAAGAAGCTATTTCATTTTAGTATAAACTCTTGGTATTTATATGTGATGTAATATATAGAAATTCACTTATGTGTAACTCAAAAGGGATACGCCTAAATTTCTATATGTATAAATTTTTTGTAACACTTATGATGCTTTATGTGGTTACCTCTATTTTTATCTGTATGAGATGTAAATAAGATGTTTATATGATTGTTTGAGAATGAGTATGGTTTTTGTGGATGTTGTATATGATGAGATGATTAGAAAGATTATGTTAAGTGTGTAATGTGGATTATATCTTTAGAAGTGTTGATTTCCACAAGTTGTTATTTGGATTAATGTCACCAGATAGCCGTTATACTGCCAAGTTTTTAACACGACGATCCCTAATAGTACCATCATAATAGATTTGGTTAAGTTAAATGATAAAAGGTTCGCATGTTAAATAAGTTTCTAATAAAAAGGTTCAAAACAAATGGATTTAAGTAAAGTGGATTTTAAAATGAGTCGAATATTGGTTATGTGTTGTCTCTCATTCGTGTCTGACGATTAGACCAAGTAAAGGGTGTCACAAAAGCACCCCTGGAACATATCTTAATTGCAAGAGTAAACTCTTGACATCCTTCACAAAATCCAATATTCTCCATTACATGAATTAGCGTGGAAAAAATATGAATAATAGAAATTCGAAGTAATTGAAACTTGATTATAATTAATGAACAAATTAAGAAAGAAAATTAAATGATGATGACCACGCACACAGAACAAATGAATTTATCAATGTCAAAAGAGTTGGCCAAGTGAAATAACTCAAATAGAAGAGAAATGATTAATAAAAAATTTTCTTACAATTCATTCCTATTATTTTCTACTTCAAATATGAATCTAATATTATCTTATGCTTTATTTATAAGCACATAGTACAAATTGAATTCATAAATTGGTAATAGGCATATTAACATATTCCAAGATAGATAATAAAATAAGAAAAAATGTTTTTCACCCCTTCTAACGTGGATGATAATTTCCTATGTAACTTTTAGCAAGAATATGTTCTATATGACTTGTAAATACAACTCGACCAATTATTTTGGAACATAACAAAAATCAGCACATCAAATGCCTTTTTACAAGGAATAAGCACTTAAAAATTTAAATGTAATAATTAAGATTGAGAAGAAGCATGTGAAGGAAGGGTACTCTTGCCCAATTATATTGACTTGATTATTAAAAATCATTTTGCTAATAAGTTCATAGAATCTATTACCACTATGAATTCTAAGTACTTTATGTGATTATTTTTTACTATAACTTTTAAAAATGCACTGGAAGATGTAGGTGTGTCTTTATTGCACCACGATTGTTTTTTGGAATAAAAAAATCAAATAAAATCCCTATATCTTCTTAAATAATTCAATTTATATATTAATTTATGGATACAATACATGTAAGAAATTTCGCTCCATATTCATATATTATATAAATATCTAAACTTTATAATAATATTGTTGACCAACCTACGAAGTTCATAGGAACATTTACTAATACAATTTTACCATTACTAATACAATTTTACCAATTCTTACATCAGTTAATTTTATCAATTTTATCAGAATGCATCTCTTGATAAGAAGATGTAGCTTCCATTTGTTGACATTGGGGTTTTACAAACAAAAGTTCTAACCATTGATGAGGTTGGTGTATACCATTCAGCTATATTAGCAGTTGATTTACAAGCTCCATTACACTTTCTTAAGCTAGCCTACCAAGAAAAAAGGGAAGCAAAAAATTATAGCATTAATTATACATGAATAGATATTCATGTCCACAGACTCATTTCATTTAAAACTTCTTTTACCTCTTCAGACTCTATGAAAAAGTGGGATTTTAGCTTTTGTAGCAAACCCTTTAATATCACAATAATATTGGGAATTTAAAAATTTAAAGTGAAACTTATCAGCTGTAAATTACTAATTCCTAGTAAAAATACCTACTTGCACACCCATTAAGTCAAATTTGGAATAATAGAAATATCCAAACATTAGAATAATATTGCTAACCAACCTATACAATTCCTAACAAAATTTACTAATACAATTTTACATCAGTTAATTTCATAGTGAATACCTACTCGTACACCCACTAAATTAATCCCAATAAAGATCATTGCAAACTGCTAAAGAAATAGGAATAAAGGTGCTCTATCAAAATGATTAAACTATCCTAGCAAAATAATCTCAAATTGAAAAAGCAAAGCAACATAAGAACACAAAATGTTTTAATCAATCAAGAAATAAAGAAACATTCCCTTTAGATTGAGAGCTAACTACTAAAATAATTTGACTAAATAACTGAAACAACATTTTTCTAGATCTATACATTATAAACATTAAGATGAACCTTATTCTACTCAATTCAACTCAATTTCCCATTATCCAAAAACACAAACACCATTAAGCAACCAATCATTCAACAGCAAATCATATAAACCAATCGTAACTAGAAAGCACAACAAATAAAAGAAGGAAAGGGATCGATAAAGAGACTTAGGGTAGTGATGTGACCATCAATGATAATGTATTTGAAGCTCTTTTTCGCCATTGATTAATTACACAGTACTCTTTTATGTCTCTTAATTATTCTCTGATCTTCTACTGAAAACATTTATTTTTAGTGATTACATAGGTACTAATATGGACATATATAAGGTGGTTAGCTAGCTATTGTTTGACCTTCTTTAAGGTGGACAATATTTATTTGTCAAAATTTTAATTCTTGAAGAAACAATTAAAATTGGTTTTTGAGATTTAACTTTTGCAAGAAATTAAATATGAATAGAATTAAATTTACTAAGATAGTAAATTATCATACCCTAAAATTTTTATATGTTTAAATAATTATCAATACTTAAACATATTAAACATAAGAGTTTTTATTTTACCTTAAATAAAGGAATGTATTTGGTAGAAAATGATAAAAATGAAAAGAATGTAAAATAATTCAAGAAAGGGAAAATGAATATTGTAAGGTGCACCTCTCCATGTTCTCTTCCATTTGTGCCCTCTAAGTCCATCACAAAAGTACTGTAACATCCTTATACCCAACCAATATATCAATTCAAGTACAAGGCGCCACATCACTGATTCAGTTACTATTCCTTTATTTTTTTTCATTTTTATTCTTTATTCGGTTATCTTAGTGTAATTATTCTATTTCGATTCACATATCATTAACATGTATCCTTTAGGTTCATAACTTTCATTTTCTTTGAACACATACATATACTTATTAAGAAATTATTTATAACATTAAACTAGCATCTAACATAATTCCTATGTATAATTTTGTTCATAAACAATATATCTGAAAATACTATTCATGTTCATGTGTTCCTCTTAACTATTACACATTAGCATATGCAGAAACACTTTTACAAACACAAAGGTGAGTTCTCGTACCTATACATCTAATTCGTGAACTTTGGCGATTGTTAGGAACTCGATCTCTTGCTTCGCCTAGCTTGACTCATGACTTATGTATTAACAAAAAAGCCAATACACTGAGCAACCATGCTCAGTGATGTATTGAATAATTATGAATTATGCTGCTATAATGTTTATACTTTGCATTATCAATTCTTACTATGTTTTATCAAAGTACTTATCATCCTTGTTAACTATATTATGTACCTCTCGTTACTAGCTCTGTCTTTGAATGAGTTTTATTACTTACTTATGAGGTCTTACTTAAATATGACTACCCCTCTTTCTGTATGTTTTCATATAACTATTTATTACACAAATGTTTCTCTATTGGTTTTATAATCTAGTTATGTTATGTCTTATTTGTGTGATAACATTATAATTTCAATTACAATTTATTTATTGACATATATTTACTCTTTACCTTACTTTATTGGTTTCTTTATATATGGCTTGTACTATAGTTTTGCTCTTTGAACTCTTCTAACTAGTTGTTTCTCCTATCTCCAGACTTATCTCTTAGCCATAGGTTTTCTGATAGTATATGTTTCGATAATTAAAGTTCATTATTAACCTCTATTGTAATTTAGTTATCTAATTTTAAGTTACTAGATTTATTCATCATTCTCTTCTCATTTACTTTGCATATATTAACAAAACATATATTTAGTTTATAACTAAATACCATGTACTTATGTCTCTTATTATATCTCCTATGTTTAAGAATTTAGTCGGTCATTTCTTTCCTAATATGCTTCCTATAACATTTTTATGAGGAGTTTATACTATTACTTTTTAATACTTATTCTAAACTATCTTGTTGCAAATTACTCTTAAGGGTTCTATTCTTTATTAATATGTTTGTAAATAAATAGCTGTTTATTTATTTCATCTATAATTAACTATAAAACAGTCTTATCATACACACACACACACACACACACACACACATTGATTATACTTTCATCCCTTTAAGATTTTTCATCAATATCTTAATCATGTTATTAACTTTATAATATCGCATGCAAGTTTCATTTACTCTTATTATGATGAAATTATCATATGTACTATAGCTATCCATTTTAAATATAGAGATTTCTCTTTTAGTTAATCTATGTATATGATTTTAATCTATGTATATGATTTTTACTCTTATTAACTCTATTAATTCTTTTATATTTTTTTATATTACTCTTACCTCTGATAATCCTATAACAGTTATTTATACCAAGATAACGAGACATGTAACTGTATTATACCAAAGTGTCTAAATAGCAAATATGGCATAATGTGCCCAAATAACATATATAGGGAATTACAATCTACCCCAGTGATGGTAGATACCAAAGTGTTATATGCTGGGCACCGAAAGGGTGCGATACGATAGGCGCTGAAGTGCTACACGGCAGGCCATAATTATAATGGTGGTTTTCTAGTTGACCGATTAACTTATCATAGACTATATAGAATGTGTAGGATATTAGGATTTTATATGTGTTTGTTACTTCTAATATAAATTAATTGAAAAGATATGTATTGATGAAACGATACTTACTTATAGCAATTCTATTTTTTTTATTACGTAATATCTTGTAAATTCGGTTGAACTTATATTCTATATGTAGATTTATTAATTCTATCAATTACTAAGCACATTTTAGTGTGCTTTAAAATGAAAAAGATTAAATTCATGAGCCTATTTAAACATTCTAAGAACTAAAGATATTATAACCAAGTGTACTATATGTAAATTACATTTACTTATAATCTTTATAATATTATTTTATAGTATGACTTCTATTTTATCTTCAATTATCTCAATAATCGATCAAAGCTTTCCTTATGCACATGCATAGGAATTTACTTTTTCTTGTATCAACAATGTTATTATCTTTCTTATATTACCTTTGAAGTTCTTCATTTTAAGTCTAAGAATCATTTCCTTTTTATCTTATTTAATGATCTATTATTTATAATTCATATTTTTCTACTTATGCATTCTTAACTTTTTCACTTTTCCTATTTATCTATTTTTCATTAACTTTCCGTCATCCCTCATTTCTTTTGAAATTTTCTATTTCTTTCCTTTAAATTGTGGAATAATACCCCATTGTAATCATTTTGTCATTTAATAACTTGATATTTCCTACTGTACGTATTATTCACATGCATATGTATTTTTATACTTATGTGCATATAATTAAATTTTTACTAAATTTGAGTTTAAGTACATTTATTCTATTTATTTAATTATCTATATATGGTTATTTATTTTTATAGACTTTATAATTAATCTTATGATTTATGTATGGCTTTGATATGCCCATTAAATCTTATCATCTATGTTTTGGCCTTTTGCTGAGTTTATACATTAATTATACTTTTCATTATTTTATTCTTTCCAATATTTCTTTCTTATGTTTAATTAAAGATTTCACTTATTAATTCTATAATTTTCTCAAGTTAAGTAAATTCAAATAACTATACATTACATATTAGAGTAAGGAAATTATTATTAAAGAATATTCATATGTGTCTTTTATACTAAATTACACATTACACTTTAATTAACATAATAACATTATTATACTAACTTATATCACAAAAATTCTCTTAGTATTTTTAAACACTATTTTCTGTCCATCTTAAATTTGACATAATTATTTCTATTCATCCTCTTAGGAATCTTTCTAAATACTATCATTTATTTTTATTGCATTTAATCATATTATTTCATTTAGTCACAAATTAAACCTATATTATTTTTCATATAACAATTTCAGCCAACCCTAGATTTTAGGGTATAAATTCACTTTGATGATTTTAGTTCATTTACGCTAATTTAATCAATTCTCAATTACATTTCTACAGCACTTATACACTTAATTAGTTTACAAAATATAATTTCATACTTTACATACTGCATACCAAGTGCAAATTGTTGAATATCCCATATCAGTTAATTATAAGATGGTTGTGCTCCTTATAATAACATATGCAATCCTCTCTTTTTAAGCTAGCTTTTGGGGTGAATTAGATACAAGTCCATTTTATTAACATGGTATCAAAGCCATCGGTTATAATATTAGAGCCACCCGCAAGTGTCTGCATATACTCATGCTTCAGGCTTCTCGTATGTTCGGCCCTACACGTGAGGGGGTGTGTTAAAGATCCTATATCGGTTAATTATAAGATGGTTGTGCTCCTTATAATGATATGTATAATCCTCTCCTTTTGAACTAGCTTTTGAGGTGAATTATGCACAAGTCCATTTTCTGAACACAAATTTATAATTATTCATGTTCTTTTATTCATTTATGCATAATAGCAACATAATGTTAAATGATATAAAAAAAATTAACTCATTTTTTTTCTCCCTACTATTTTCAGCTCAGCCTACCATTTTCACATAATTTATTCAATTCTTCAATTTATGGATTTATCCATATGCTCTCTTACATTTCCCATCATTCAATCTATTTATTTCATTTAGTTGACATTTACCTTTTATTTATTTTTTTCTTTATTATGTTAATTTCGGCTAAAGAGGTATTTAAGGTTCCGTATTAAATTTCGGCTAAAGAGGTATTTAAGGTTCCATATTATTTTTCATGCTTTTAATCCATCTATATTAATTAAACTATCTCTAATTACATTTCTACACAATTAAATTAGTTAAATAACTCACATAATGAAATTTCAACTTTAGACATATTATATACATAACATGTAATTCACATACCATGTAGGATTCTTATGATTTTAAACATTCTAATTTAATATCTTAATCTCTAATCACAATTCCGTAGATTAACTTCAACTAAAACAATTAATTCTACTTAATTAAATTAATTCCATAATACAAAAAAACTCTAATAATTCATAATTAAAGAATACAACTACCTCTTTCTTTCCTCTTCTTTTTCTTTCTATTCTCACCTCCATCTCCCCAGTTCCATAATCTTTTCTCTAATTCTTGTCTTTCCATAACCATTTCCTCACATATAAATTACCAAATTATCATTAATACCCATAATTTTTAACTAATTTACTATTACTCAAATTAATATTTTAAATAATCTATTAAATTAATCAACTTGGGAAATAATTTGCTTACTTACTGGAGGACCTAAAACCTCTAGTTTTCAATCTTCCTCTAAATTTCATCTTTTCTCATGCTCCTTGAAAACTCTAGCATGGTGATTAGGGTAAACTTCCAACTATCACTTGATTTTTGGTGTTTGTAGTTAGTTTGGTGTAAGAAATTCAAGGGTTGGGAATGGGTAAAATTTTCGTGTAGAAGGAAGAGGGAGGAGGGAGTGTTGGTTGGAATATTATGAATAAAATACATTATTTTCAAATATTTAGGTTTATCCAATGGCTAAGATTTAAAGAAATATACATGTGGATGGTAGATTAATCTTTCATGTGTATTTATTTTCTTTTAATATTAATTAATTCATTTATTTTGGATGGTTGAGATCTTATGGACCACTATTTGATCCAATGTCCATATTTCATCTTACAAAAATTAGCCTAAATATATAATCATGCTTATCTCATTAATGTGTCATTTTCTCAATAGTTCTCATGTTAAGAAAATTTTAATTCTGTGATTTTTGTATTCCTTGAAATTTTTGAATATCGGAATGTTCAGATTTTGAATTTTCTAAGCTCGCTTTATGAGTTTTTGGTTTAGCTCCGAATGAATTACTATTCATTTTGGACCGTATTTTAGATTTTATTTTCGATTTTTAACCTTTTATATGATCTTATTTGGCTTTTAAATTGCACTATACTTTATCTTATAATTTATCCTGCCACCTGATAGGGATAGTTTCATTTGGGCTTAAGGAGCACTATTCATGGCCCAGTGTCACTATTCATCGAGACCATTTCCCAAGTTCCGTTCTTTTTACATTTTTTCATCATTTCTATGCCACATGTCTATTTCTCATCACTTCCATGCGTCTCCTTCATCATTTTGTCCACTAAAGGTGAATTTTTCATTTTGCCCTTAGCCTTTTAACATAATTACGACTATGCCTTTTAGTCATTTTTTGCTCAGTTGTTTACGCTAATAGACTCTACTCTATTCATACGTCTATTTTATTCCCCACTTTTTCTTTTAATTCC
>CANXYI010913593.1:0-11030 GCA_948208565.1 Hura crepitans
AGTATACAACTTTCAATGATATGTCCTACTACTCTTGCGTGATATTCACATTTAACATTTATGTAATACCATAGAGGATATAGAGGATTTAAAGGGCGTATAAGTGATGGAGAATTCAAGCTTTTTTTATTGGAAAGGGAAATAATTCAATAAAAGGTATTAGTATTAAGCCTAACTATTTTATTGTCCTTTTCTCCTTATTAGCTTGAGTAGCTAAGTCCTTTGACCAACTAAATTGTTTAAAGAAGACATCTTATAAATTTAATCTTTGCGATGTAAGTGGTAAAGTAGGTAAGGCATTCCAATCTTCTTATGAATGAATTATTCGATAGTACTATTTTGAGGACACTCTTTGCTAAGACAATGAGTAGCTTGAGTTGGAACTAGAGATGAACCCTATTTAGCTAGTTCTAATATTTCTATTAGTTGCTTCATAATTTCCTTGATTTCTTGTAGGATTTTCTCTTGGACCCATTCTATTGACTTAAATCTTGAATGTAGCTTAGAAAGTTTAACCAAATGTGATAGCTTTTTTGGCTGTAAATCTGTACCCAAGCCCTCTAATGTAACTTTGGCTTTCATAAGAAGAATCTTATCTGGGTCTACTAAGAACATGGGCTTTCATGAGAAAAATCTTATCTGAGTATTCTAAGAACAGGTCAAATGAGAAAAATAGGCATGTTTGTCTAGTATCTAAAAATTATCCTTTTAATGATTCATATTTTATTTAGAAAAATGTGATTTTCTTTTTCTAAAATATATGAATTTAATGTAAGCCAATTTAAAACATATAAATTAGTTGTAAATACTTTAAGTAAAAAAACTCTACAATACTCAATACTAAATATTTATAATAAAATTGCTAAATATATTTCAAAGCATTTTTATAGTGTGGTAATAAAAGAAATTACTTGTATGCCACTTAGTTGACTAATGTGTTATAATTTCATAATTTTTTTTTGTGTATAGAGATGGTAGTTTAGATATTCAAAATTAATAAAAATTGGATCTATGTTGTTTTGAGTAAATAATGATTTTCCTTATATCATTATTTTATTATTTTCATTTTATCAAAGATTTTTAGATTTACCTTTAAGATGATTTATTAATTTTAAGAAAAATATTGCGTATCATTCTTAGTAGTGATATAAAGAAAATTCTTTTTATATAAATTAATTAAGAATTTTGTAAATTGTTCAAATTATTCCAAAAATTAATTTTTCATGTTATATGTTTTTTTGTTATTTTTATCTTTCTTAAAAAAAGAGATGCTTTGTATGACTTAGCTAGGAATATGGAATAATAAGCAAAAAAAAAAAAAAGATGATGAATTTACCAAAAAGAAATTATTCAAATACTACTTGATAACTATAATGTCTTAATTTTTAGAGATTCTTATTGTTTGCAAAATGTGCTAACTCAAATATAAAATTGACAATTTATGGTAACATAAAAAAAATTCATAGTAATGACTTATTGACTCTAAAATGTTGCATACCATTTTTTTGTCATTGCAAAATCTAATTTATAGGTAATTAAGCTAATTTTTAATGATTTTAATCTTTAATTGATCATGTTTTAGTGTATGTTACTAAATTAATTTCCTATTTATTTTTATTTTATGTAAATGATTAGATATTAAAATAAGTTAAAAAATAAAATCGTCAATTACAAACTGTGGAATAAAAAATTATGACAAAAATTAAAGTATTTTCATGAGTTTAGGTTTTATGAAAGAAATATTTTATTTTGTCCCCTATCTAATCTCATCTTTATCTAGTATAGATTAAGAGTTATTCCATCTTCCATAAGATCGATATTAACTTGGGTGAGAATTTTTATGGCCCATTACCTGATTTCCCATGGAGGTGCCTTTACTAATTCTCAAGTATTCTTACAAGCAAGTCATTACTAACCTTTTAATGTGATTGTGTAAAATCAATAAATATTTGCAAATGCATCTCAATAATTCAGAGAAATAAATGGACTCTATAAATTTTAAAGAAATATCTCATCATAAAAAAAATTAACCCCTATTATTTTCTTGAAAAATAATATTTCACTATTGGAGTCATTAGTTGTCACACCCCAAGGCCCCAAACTTATCTTATGTATTTTAAAGGTTCAAGAAGGCCTAAGTGAACATAAGGTATAGAGTCACCACCAATTGAAATAGGTATGATTGGGCACTAAATTTAGTTTGCATATATGGGTTTAGGGGTTAATTACATTTGGAGAAGGTACTAGGCATCATAAACATTTTTTTTTTAGAATTACATTTATTTACGATAAGAATATTCCAACAAATTAACTTGGAGGTCTCTTAAAATTATAGTTGGCTTATATACAAAAATAATTGATATTGACCTTTTAAATCAGTATTTCCATAAGAATTTGCTAATTAATTATAAAATATATAATTTGTAATGATATTTCAACTATTGATCATATAAGCTTTATTTAATCAATTTCTTTTAATTTAATAAAATTTCTACAAAATTTATTATTAAGATATTTTTTACTAATATTAATCTTATAAATTCCTTTTATTTGGTAATTCCTTTTCAAATTGATCAATTGCATTGATTTTATAAGATTTATTAGTAATTTTTAAAATAAGAATTATTAGACATATAAACTATTGTGCACATTTAAACAATAGCTCACTTTATATCTTTATAACATGAATTATTTTCAGGATTTGTTAGTAATTATTATTATTATGGCTATTCCTTTATGATTTTGTGTTAGTTTTTTTCAATTTTATCTGAAGATTGTACAATGCGAGTTTTCATTAAATAATAAATTTATCATTTGGGATATATGTGATTGAGAAATAAAATTTCAAGGTTTTAAAGGCAAATTTTCTAAAAGAAAAAAGAAAATTATCGTTTAAGTGTCTAATTTTTTTTAAAAAAAAGCGCATTTAACAAACATGCTAACTATTTTAACCTAGCTATAATATTTTTAATTGATAGAAATTAAGGGCATATTTTTCATTGTATAGTAATAACCTTATATATAAAACCTAGCTTCTTTTATTTTCTCATTCTTAGTTTTTTCCTTCCCCTCTCTTTGCTGACTTTCTCCTCTCTTATTTACTCTTCTCTTTTTCTTTCTATTTTTTTCTTTACTAGTAGCTGATCCTTTATATCATTTTCTACTTTCTTCTCTTTCTTTAACCCAACCAAACCTCTCCTTTCCTTCTATCTTTTCCTTTTCGTTTTAACTACCTCTTTATCTCTTCTTCTCTTTTGCTTTTCTTTTTTTTTCTATTCCTTCTTCTCAATTGATTTCAAAGAATGTTAAAGTGAGAAGGTCTTAGTTATGCTTTTTTATTACTTTAAATCCCTTTTTTATTTTCATTATTTAACTTAACTTATTATGAACTTTATTGCATGTGTATTAGGTAAGAAAGTTTATTCCATGGCTATTGCTTTAATTGGTCATTTGACAATTTGTCATGAATCTACCATTTCTTTAAGTTAAGTTTTCTAAACAACTATTTTTTTTTATTTTTTTACACTATTTGTAGATTGATAAGTCTTTTATTATAATCTTGTAAATCTTTGATTTTTTTTTTTATTTTTGAATGTTTGTTTTCCTTTTTCTTTGAATATAGTCTCTTTTTTGTTTATTTTGGAGTTATTTACCTTTCTAGTTTCTACCATGATTTTCATAATTTTATTTTCTAATTCTTTTTCTATTTCTATTTGGAATCTCAATTTTATTCTAGATTTTCTTATTAGTTTATTTCTAAAAATTTATTTCCCTTTTATTTTATTCTTTATGGGTTATCACTTGTACATGATGTTTGTGGCATATTGATAACATTTTGCTTTGTGGGGTGTTGGCTCGTACAAACTAAACTAACCTTCTTTCTCTATTTCTATTTTCTATCGATAATATATACTGATTTTTTTTTTCTTTTCAATCTTCAAATCTTTATGCAATTAAAGTAAATGTTATAGTCCCGAACAAAGATTCTATTGATTTGTAAAAAATCATAACAAATTTTTGGTTTCCCTTTCAATTATCCTTGAATAATGACTTATGTTGTCTTAATTGCTAACTGTGTTATTTCATCCTTTTTAGTTTTTTTATTTTTTCACAGTGAGAAATAAAGCTAAGGCAATAAAACTATCTTTTAACTTACGGATAAATGATTCTTCTTTGATTTTTTTGATTATATTGGATTAAGTTATGTTTATTTGAATTATCTTAGTCATTTATTTGATGATTTTTGTATTCCTTCTTATTTCACTTTTTTTATTGATAGTGGTTGTTTAAATATCTTTTTAAGCATTTGAAGTTTACTCTTGAATTGTAGATTATAATTTCCTTTATTGGTTCAAGTTTTTTTTATTTGATTCCTTTCTAGGTTCTAATGTACATTTACTATTGATCTTGTGTTGTTTACAAAATCATGTTATTTTTATCCTTTCTAAGAGGCTTTTTGGACTTTAATATTTTTTTATTATATGATGAATTTTTGCCCCTATACTTATATAGATATTCTATTTACATTTGTACACTTATGATTTTAATTCTTATCTGTATATATTATTTAGGTTTTAATAAAACTTATTCTATTACCTTTTACAGACTTAGTTTTGACTTGTATTTCTTTAAACGATCTTCTCAATATATGATATTCAACTTCTATTGGGTGACTAATTTTTGAATTTCCTCCTTCTTAAACAAGTTAGTGATAGAAACTTTTCTTGATTGAATTTCTTGATGTCTAATCTAAGTTAAGCATCCATGTTTTAGTTTTATTGAGATTTATCTTCTATTATGAAAATTTTCATTTTATTCTTAATAGATTTTAAATTAGATATATTTAATTGAGGTTTTTTTATTTCTTTACTACTATTTGTTTGGATCTCAATTTAATCCTATTCATTTTTTGGGCCATTTGTGGGTTTCCTAATTACACCTCGAAAAAAGGAAACATCTTTTTCAATTGGTATTCTAGTATGGTAAGTGTTTGTTATTTTTTATCCTAACTCAAAAGCGAAGATCTATTCTTCCAACTATTGTTTTTTCCTTTTCTTTGAATCTATTTCAACATATTATTTTTTATTTGCATACTATCAATTCTTAACATTCAATTTAAGTTACATCTTTTTTTCTTTTTATATTTAAACTTGTATATTGTCATCTTTAGTTTGGTCTATAATTTTTGATAATATGTCTTTCAAATTAATTTATGGCTCTTCTTCCTTACCTTTCTCTTACTATGTTTTTATTAATTATGTCTATGCATATATCAATTTCAATTGTTTTGGAAATTGAGATTTAAATAATCTTTTCATGTATGGTTTATTTCTTTTGTCATTTGCACATAAACGATTAGAGTAAAAAAAAATCTTCCATTTTCTTCCTAATATTAATATGTTTAAGAATGGTTATTTGTAGACTTAGTGAAATAAAATGTTTGTTATCCTTAAATTTAACCATGACAATTATATTTTTCTCATTTTAATTACTTTCATGGTCCTAATGTACACTTATATGTGAGTATATAAAGTTCTAGAATTATATCATAACCTTAGGGCTATAATATTCAATTAAGTTTAGCTTCTTCAAATTAGAAAGTAATGTCTTTTGATTTGAAAATAGGATTCTTATAATGGTGTATAATCTATCTGTAGAAGGGGTTTCTCTCAATTATTTTTCTATATCCACTTCTTTTATATTTTAAGTATTAAAGTCTTTATCTTTTATTTTGAAGGATGAAGAAGGAAGATGGTTTAAGAGTGATGGTTGGAATTTTAGGAGATACACTTTAATCGATATCCATTAAGATAGGTTTCTTCGTCTTTTCTTCATTTTTATATTCTTTGAGTTTCTCTTTCTTTTTGTTGCTTCTTTACATTATTTTTCTTTATTATTATCCATTTTTTTCCTTTTCTGCTCATGCAAAATAAAATAACTTCTTTTTATTTCCATTTTTTATTCATATATTTGAGGATATGTTTGTCGTATTTTGAGAATCTAGTCATTTTAATTCTATTCCATCTGAATATTTATTTCTTTCTATGTCTAATTTCTTATAATACATTACAGTTTAATTTTTTAAGCTTTGAGTATGATATTCTGGTTAAATTTAAAAGGTTTTAATCCATTTTACATGATAACTTAGATTAAACTAGCTTTGTTAATTTTTTTTAATTTCATTTTTATATTTGTATGTGAAGATTGGTTATTTTGATGTTTAATGGACTGGGATTTGTATTCCTTAGTCATTTTTTTTATTAATATGGATAAATAAGGCTTATTTTGTTCAATTTATTATTTGCAATGAAATTACATTTTGACATATGTCAGTTTCTATTTTTGTTTTACAATGCTTTAAGATTTTGTATCTATGATAGATATTGACAATGTGGTTTAAGGTTGTATAAAAGAACATACATAAGCTAATTTACTTGATTGGTTTCTTTACTTGCTAATTATGATTTGTGTAAGTATAGGTTGGTATTTAAAATTTTGATATGATAGAATTATTTTTTGTATGTTTCAAATAGGTATTTTATTACTGACTTGATTTCATTTTCTATTATTAGACCAAAATGAGGGTATATATAAAAGAGTTGCAAGAGTTTCAGATTAATAGCTTCAAATGATGGAAAAAAGCTCATTTAGGTCTTAAAAGGTAACACTTTTATGAACTTTATTTTTTATCTGATTGAGTTGTTGTTGACAATTTTTAAAAATCTTTTTATCGTGATGTTTTGCTCATATGACACATTTTATAGTATTACTTCCTGAAGCATGTCCTAGTTTCCCAAATTGAGATTGTTACTCATGAAGTGATTTATTTTGGATTCTTCCTTGAATCCATTTTCTTTTACTGCTTTGAGTTCATTTTATATGTTATAACTCATGTCAAAGTTATATTACTTAGGTGATTCTACTTGTCAATTTTTATATTCATAAAATATCTTTGCTCCTTTAAGTTTTACAATCTTGGATTACTCATTCTTAATTAATACTAGCTTTTCTAAAAAAAATGTATTTTTATGTATTATTTGAATCTTTGAGATGCAAGTTTTACTATCATGCAAAGATTTATCACTTATATTTTATGTTTTAGTAAGACATGCTATTAATACTTCCATATGAGGATTACCTTTCCATAACTACTATTAGGCTCATTTTATTGCTACAATAACTTATACTTTGATTAAACTTAGTCTTTTGAATATTCTAATAATGCAGATTATGCTATAAAGTAGATCTGGTGATAATCATTTGTGAGGTTTTTTATATCAGTTTTAAGTAATAATTAGTGTATTCTAGACAAGGTTTAGATTTTAATGAATTAGAATAGTAGGAGAGTTTGGTTTTTGTTTCATTAAGGTTTATATGATTTAGTTTTAGTTAATGTCTTTGCTGTGAATTTATGTGTGATTGCCTTAAAATAGGGAATAATGATTATTATTTACTATAAAACCTAACACATTTTTATTGCTCGTTTGGATCTTTAGATAGGGTAGTATTATTTAGATTTAGGGATGATTAATGTAAAGGATAAATTTACTATATGTGAATGCAACCATGTTCAGAAACCATTTTTAGATCATAAATTGAACTCTTAAACACTATGAGAAAGTCAATACTGAGTAAAGGATAACTTTACTATATCTGAATGTAACCATGTTTAGAAACCATTTTTTAGATCATAAATTGACCTCTTAAACACTATGAGAAAGTCAATGCTAACTTTTCATTATGATAAAGAGAAAGTCTTTCTAAAGTATAGATAGACAAAAGATAGTGTGACACCCTTTACCTGGTTCGATTGCCAGACCCGAATAAGGAATATGCACATAAACATGTTATCAACTTGCTTATCTCTTTTACCTTTAGTTGAAAATCTGATTAAATTAAAACCTTTTTCAAACCATGATTGATTTAGAAGTAAAGTCTCAAAAATTCAATTTTTAAAATAATTAAAATTGGTTTCACATGTTACATTTATATTAGGCATCCTCATGTCGAAAATCTGGCAATATAATGGTTATACCAGGGCACTATCCCAAAATAAATAGTAACTTGCATAAAAAATAGCACTTCTATAATCCATCCATCATATTTTCAGCACCAATTAGTCCTCTTTGCCATCCAAAATAAACTCTAAATCATGACATCATAAAACATTTTCAAATAACATCAAAATATAGTTTAAAAACCTATTTTAAGCAGTTACAAAACAATAATATCCAATATTAGGCCTAATCCCTCTAAAGTTACATACAAGTGCTATCTAACCAACTACATCACAATAATAATATAAACAAATTAACAAAATTCCCAAAAAGTAGCTTGCTCTTGATCTGTAACAAATTTAAGGCTTTGACTCTAATATGGTTCTTCAACGTACACATTGCAAATAAAATGATACACTAAGCAAATTTGCTTAGTAGTGTAATTAAAGAAATTTAAAGTGCTCATGTATCATCAAACATATGTATGAAATGGAAATTAAGTGTATACAACTAAAATTCTTACATGCTTAAATTATACTCATGACTAAAACAACCATTAAAGCATACATCATCCATATAAATAGGTATTTATCATAGTATCCATATTTAAACATAACAACATAACCAAGTATCTTAATAAATAACAAAATAATCATTTATGTATTTTAATACTCATACTTAAGGATACACTTGTCTATACTGGAAAATGGGACACCAGGCTACCTAGGTTATTAGAACCATAAAGATTCCTAAATTAGACCCTAAGGTCATTACCTAACCAAATGATCATATTCTAGACTAGTAGGTCATTACCAAACTTGAAGGTCATTAAAAAGACACTGAAGTGTCCTAGCAGTTGCTAAACCCTTAGTTAATCGATTAACCTATCTAATCTAGGTTGTTAACTAGCATTGGCTAATCACCATATAATAGTTTTCTTATTTAATTAATTTAAATAGATTAATTAAATTTAACAAAGTAGTTAAGCCAACAAATGACCAACTGGGAACTATATTCTTCATTCTCATGTTAACTATATTTAAGCTCAAAACAATGTATATAATGACTCATATTCATCATTCAAATGACATCAATATTACTCATGCCGATATATAACCTCTCATGATACATCATAAGCATACTAGGCATGATTTCCATCAAGAAGAGATACATTATGCTTTCATCACAAATTTTGGCCCATAATATCTCAAATGCATCACATACAAATGAATCCAACATATTAGGCATGTATGAACAAACAACATACCTATATTAAAACTCATAAGCCATTTGGCCATATCATGTATATACACACAAAATGATCATTAAGCATTTTTCATGCACTAAATCATTAACTCATATACAAATATAATGGTATTTCAACATATATGTCAACACATATCATAATGCATCATAAAACATGCATTTTATGCCCTTTAACCATTCGACCATTTATCACCCCAACATTGTTGGTTTTTCTCAATCATACATAGTGGAAAAATTAAAATTTTGAGAGAAACTAGCAATGATAATAGACCCAGATAATTTAAAATTCATCCTAAACATTAAATCTACCAGTGTTTCATGATTTACCGTAAAATGATGATAATCGATTCCTTCTGCGAGCTCTTCTCACTAGGTTATTACAAACCATAGTGATCTTCTTTAAGGAACACCTCTAAGGTAATCCATACAAGAAGTTTTTAGAAGAGATCAACTTGTAATTTCAAATGTTAATATGAATTACAAGTGGATGATAGAAGAAGAAAATGTGTGATTTAATTTTTCTATGGAAATTCTATAGTAGAATGTCTCATTATGATGGCTACTAAAATAAGGTTTATTTATATCATAAATAAACCATATTTAGGTAACATTTTAACAGTTAAAATCTAGCCTAAGTTTGACCAAAATAGATCCATCAATTGGGCCTTTTTTTGTCCTATACATATAAGCCTTTTAATAGGCTTATGTGTAATCTATTTTGGCCCTCACTTTCATTAATCCTATGTGGCACTCCGAGGACCCATTTTGAAATAATAATTACTCTAATTTAAAGCCTTTTAAACCTTTTAAAAGCACATAAAATTCAATTGTTTAAAAGTTTGGGCTCAATAAGGACCTAGTCTAAAATCCTAATTTTCCAAAAATCCTAATTTTCTATACTTTTCATTTGTTAGTGGGCCTTAAGCCCGTTTGTTCATTTCTTCTTCTTAATTCATCTTCCAAAGATATCTCATATCATTAGAAAATTCAATCTCATTGAATCTTCCTCAAACTCCTTTTATGTGTGTGACCCTATGGGTTTCCAAAACAACTTGGCAATATAAAGTGAATTAGATCTTAGTCCAACCAAGACTATGAATTAGATCTTAGTCCAACCAAGACTCTATAGATTCGATCTCATTGAATCAATATCAATTCACTAATTGATATATCACTAGCATACAAGTCAAGAGAGGGGCATAATGACTACCCAAGTGCTAAAAAGTCAAGTGGTTTGACTTAACCCTTCCATATATAGTAATAGTGCAATAAACTCCTTTCACCATTTTTTATCTCATCTAGTTTTGAGTATAGACTTATGTCAACTCATAGCTTAACTAAGTATGTCTAATTAAGCCATAAACATATTGTTTTAATAATTTCACCTTTATTCCCAAAATGCCTTTAGTTATTAAGCCATGATTATATTGTTCTATTAATTTAACCTTTATTCCCTAAATGCCTTTAGTGAGTCCTATTCACACATGGCACTTTGCTCTGGCTAGAGATTCTAGAATATAGGTTACTCATTAGAACTATGAGACAAACTCGCCACTATAATCTTTAATGGTGAATCCTTTATTGATTACTACCATATCTTCAAATATGTTATGCCATACCTAGGCACCTCAATATGTATACTTCTTGTTCGAAGTAAAAGTTTTGGAGTCAAAGTATGTCACTCCATATTTAAGATATTTAGTGATCTCAAGTCTAAGGACACTTGCACCACTAATATGATAAGATACTTTCACTGACATACATTAA
>CANXYI010913626.1:0-10194 GCA_948208565.1 Hura crepitans
AAAAACTTATGCATCACAAACAAATGATGCGCTAAGCTTTTACAGCTTAATGGTGTATCCATTATAATATAGCACATTCCTTTTCTTTTTAATTTATATTAAATACTTTAAATTATAAACATTCATAATATATTGGTCCACTATGTTAAGAGTCAATTATACAATATGTGTAAAAAGGCATAGATAAATAAGACATTATCACATATTGAGGATTTAAACTTGCATGACTTACAATATATATCAATATGCAAATGAGCATATTCTCAATTTGCATGATTCAATTACAACTACTCATATAGAGGCATAATAAATTCATATACCTAATAATTTCAAACATCATTATTATACTTAACTTAATCATTATCATGCCTTGATTTTTCTTTTAGCTCATATGCGTATCAAGCATAGTCATAGCCACATAAAATTTATCTCTTAATAGGATCATACATAACTCATCATAAGCATTCACCAGCATTGTAGCATTCATTCTTATTTTGTTATCCATTAAGATCTAAAAACATAAATATTCAACTCATTTCATGATATGCAACTTTATGCATAACATGAACATGTGCTATAACATGGCATAATTCATATATATAATGCATCATAAGATCATGTCTTAATATAAAATTCATACATTATCAAATCCATTTAACATCTTCTTTAATATCCATTTATTAGGCCCATAACCAAGGAAACACATACACTATGGATAATGGAGTATTAGTAGACCACCAAGGCCTTCGGAACCATGTAGGCTCCTTACGCATCAAACTCGAAGGTCAGTAATCGAATTCAAAGATCAAATGTATTAGACTTAAAGGTCTTAAATCATTATAAGACCTAGAGGTCAAACATAGGGTAGGCCAGTATGATCCCAATGAACCTATAGGTCCATCTACCAGTATAGGTCCAAAGACAAGAATAATAGACCTGAAGGCCAAAACGCATCACAACCCAAAGGCTATGCAAGAACCTATCAGTTCATGCATCATAACATAAAGCTACGAAGTTACTAAAGTACCCTAGCAACTACTATCACTCCTAGTTAACTAGCCAACCTATCTGACTAGGCTATTTACTTGAATGGGCCACTAACCAAATTTACTTTTAGTTTCACCATCTTAAAATAGATTGAGTGAATCTTTCTCTTTAATTTGGTCAATGAATGACCTTAGGGGAAAATAAATGCTCATCACCATTTATTAATCCCACTATATTATCATTCATACAACATGAGTACATTAATTAACACATCAATAGATCCATCTTTTATACATAATGGACATTATCATAAGTATTTTACTCTTTTTATCACTTTAAGCCATTCTTACCTTATACCCATATCATTATATCATCAGTACTCAATGAATGCCTAAAGCACCCATTAATTTCCATATTAGGCAATTCATCCATATCATAAGCTCATCATGCAATATGGCATTTCATAACTACCTTATGCCATCCGTATCATCATATCATCTTTCATATATCAATTCCCATATTAGGCCACTTGGCCATATCATAATCTTATCGTGCATTATGGCATTTCAAAACTACTATATGCCATCCAAATCATCACATCATCTTTCTCATGCCAATAGTTCATATATATGTTCAAATAGGTTCTTATTATATTACATGTGTCATTACATATTTGCATGATTATTCTCATTTATATAGACATGTGTTATTCATAGCATATATAATATGCAACATACACACAACTACATGCCATAGGCTATTTAGCTATAATCATGACAAATGCCATATTAAAGTTATCTTTTAGCATAGGCTCATAAAAATGCATTACGCCATTATTCTTTCATGTTCCTCTTCATAACATGTGCCTTTTTATAATAATATGAATAATATGCTCATATTAACATATTATCATAAAGAAAATAACAAAACAACACACCATATGCTTTGGCCAAAAATGACATCATGAAGTATAAAATTGCAAATATCATGTGTAAATCATTCATGCACCATAAAAACACTTAAAATGTCATATTTAACACTTAATATGCCTTAAACACAATAAGGCCATTAAGCTAAACCATTTAGCCATACCAACATTTCCTCATATTACACATTCATTTTACATATAAATAATCATGTACTTCAAATTCATTCCATACATCTTCCATTTCATACATTATATAAAACACACACACATATAATTACAAATAGGCCATTCGACCAAGCCATCACACATGTATAAATATTGCATTCTTTCTCATTAAACATAACATTACAAGTCCTTATGATCATTAGCATCCATATTATCATGCATTATCCATAACATGCCTAATACAAAGCATATACATATCAAGACTCTAAGCACTCATATGCCTCATTCAATTACATTATACACCTTATCTTATGTCCATATATACACATATATCTTTTCATAGACATACATCATCAATAGCATGCATATGGGAGACATACATACACTTATAAGCATTTTGGCCATTCGACCATCACACTCCATACATTCTCCACATACATTTCCATCATGTTAAATACTTTAATACACATCTATAATGCCAATTAACATGATTAAATGCTATTAACACACATAATTAATCAGTTACACATAAACATACCTATATACATATTACATATACTTTAGGGCATATTCAAATTAACACAATTTATTTCGATTACACTTACTCAAAGTAGGTACATAAACCATCATCACCTTATAAATCATAAATACAAGCTACATGTATTTAGCCACCTTAGTATGTCTTAGCTAATATACACATCTTTACACTAGTTCAAAGTTAACAGCATAACCTCACATCACTCAGCCATGCTACTATAGATAGGCATTATATCATTCTTTAAACAAGACATATTATTATTTAAGCCTTACATACTCATCATGAACATCTTAGCTTGAATTGCCATCATACATGCCATAAGCATAATTAGCATAACCAAAACACATAAATTGGCATTGAGTTATAACAATAAGGATATACTCGAATGAATTCCAACCTATTATCATGGCATTGTGCATAATCATAGTCTTATCATTTTTCATTAACATTATAACCATGATTTCATATAACTTACATCACATAAGTGATCATAGCATCATTTTTCACACAATTTACATACACATTTTATATATTAAACACATGCTTTTCAAACTTAAGATCATAGGCATACATACAATAAGGGATACACTTACTTGAATAGCATTAAAATACTCTTTAGAGTATCCATAAACCTTTTCTAGTCTTTTTCCCCTTACTTTACCCTTATCTCCTCTTAAACATAATCTCAGTCCACAATCAAAAATTCACAAAAATTATAATATGCTTCAATCATAAAATCAACCTTATAAAACTCTTATTAGAACCTTATAGACACCCCAAAAATTATAAAACTCCATAAATAAACCATTTCTCAAAACTTGGTTACTAATTATCCCATAACTTATGAAAATTCATAATGAATCATAGAGACATCAAAACTTGAATCTAACTTGATAAATGTGTTCTATTAGATCAAAGAAATCTTACCTCTTTAAAAATAAGTTACTATTCACCCACTTGATCTTTCTCACAGATCCACCATTATTTCCTTGTTTTCTTGCTTCTATGGGGTTTTAAGAACTATAGAATGGTAGATTGAGGGTTTAGAAGTGAGAGATTAAAGCTTTATTAGAAGAGAAATAAGAAGAAAAATGGTTAAGGAGATAGAGAAAAATGGTAGCTAGATTTTTGCCCTATTCACCCTTAACTAAAAAGTTAAGTTGCCTTTTATAAGAAAATCTGACTTTTCCCTCTTTACCCTAATGGTCCCCCAACTTTCTCTCTATTATCTATAAACTCCCTAAACTTTTATCTTTGTATCACATTTGTCCCTCATCTTTACTTTCCTTATTTTTAACCTTTTTAATAACCTATTTTCTTTCTAAACTTTACCCAAAGATGTCTCACAATTAATGCCATCATTTTGTAATATTAGAGCGAGTCAAGTCCCGAGAGAAACTATTCATCCTCAAGAGATACTATTCACATATACACTTGTTATCATTCGATTTCTATTCGAATGTTCTCATTACACCACTAAATTGTAAACATAAACTATTTAACTCATTAACTTTTGATTAGTAAGGTTAAAAACCCTATTCCCATACCTGATGTCACCATTCAGGACTTCGAGATTCACTACTCACTTTGCTTAGAATTTTGAGCATTACACCAAAGCTACCAGATGCTCTACATACCTATTCATCTTCTATGACACCCTTTACCCAATCTGATTGCCACATCTAGATAAGGAATGACACACAACCATTTATAATTTATTACATTATTTTTTTCCATTTTCATGCTTGACTGTCAATTCCACATTTATAAGTCAGCTAAAATTTTACCATTTGATATTTATCCTTTTAGACTAATTCAAAATATAATCCATGTAATTAAGGTCCTGGTGTTAGAAATTTGAACATAACGGCTGATCGGTGACACTGCCTAAAGAACAACCTATGGAAAAACACACTTCTATATTCGTACACATCATAATCTATAACTCTGGATCCTTCTGATCTTCTTAATATAATCAATTTAGTATCAACTTAATCATCAAGTTACAACCATCCCAAAATCATACCATGCTTAAAAAATCATTATACACATCCGTGTTTATTCACATCACATATATATATATCATCAGTTAGTTTACAAAAATCACTACCAAATAAGTTTAGGCCTATACCACTATTTACATATGAGTTCCATCTATACTATTACATGTTATAATATAGTTTACCAAAAAGTATACCAAATAAGAGACTTGATTAGCTACAATACTACTTGGAGGTCGAGCTGCGACTAACAATCTTATACTTATGCATCGAAAACACAATATGCTAACTATAATGGCTAGTGGTATATTCAATGAAATATACTTAAATCACACACACATACATAATGCATTTATTATGACACCCCTTCCTAATCTATTCATTGGACCTCAATGAGTGGCAACATAGAACTAAAATATAACTCACTCTATTTAAACCACTTACTTAAGATTCATATGACTTTTGAAACCTTTCTCATGTGTAACTTATTATATAAACTTATCAAAACTTGGCTTAACAAAAACCTCATTTAAGGTTTATTATTCATGGTCTTCATGTCAAAAATCATATAGCATAATGGTTGTCTAATGACATTAGCCTAAATAGTAATATGCACAAAATAATACTTTTATAATAACTCAACAACTCATAAATAACTACATGATCCATTTGATCATCCCATTAATCTCATCCTCATCTCAGTCCATCCACAAATAAAGATTAACATTCATGTCATAAACAGTCCAAACCATACATATATAATAGCTCATAATATATATATATATATATATTACAAGTTCTTTTGCTACATTATTGGCCCATAATCCATACATTAATATATATATGGGTGGTCATACAACCTTTTCTATTCTTTCTACATATAGCATATAAAATTGTATAAACAACATCATCTTCAAATAAACCCATAATCTCTATAGCCTAGAGGTTTTTCATTTTGAGCTATCCAAAAACCTGTACATTGTAAATAAATCATGCACTAAACTTTGCAGTTTGTGGTGTATCCAATAATAACATGCCCAAATTATATATATTAATATGCTTTACTATCATAACATAATTATTTAACTCATGCATAATACACTTTAATCTTAAGATATGAGCCTTTAAATAAAGAAAAAAGGGTTCACAACATTCATATATAGCATGTCTCGACAATCATAGCCTATGATCCAAATCTAAATATCATTTAAATTTATTATATATTTATGCAAAAACTTCAATTTTGCCTTATGTATTTTCTACATGTCTTTATATAAATAATGGAATATACTATGTTAGTCATGCATTCAGTTTCTATATCATTTATATTTTATGATCATTTCTCAATAGTTTATTACTACATAATTATATACATACAAGTCATTTAACTTGTGTTGTTTAACATTACTTATGCTAATATATGTATAGATTATACAACCCATTTATAATTCCAACACATATATTTATAATCTATAAAAATAAGTAATACATAATTAAAATCATTTGTCTTTTCATTCTATATTAATGTTAAACAAAGCCATACTCATGCATGTGATAGCAAGCATAGTTACAAAAATATGTATTGATCCATATTTAAGTCCATTGATTTCAATATTTTAGGATTAGTTCCTTATAAATATTGGCCATTTAAATTTTCCATTTTATTTTGTTTATATATAAGAGACATGTACCTAACATATACATATAACGTCATGCAAAATTATCACAATCATCATTATTAAGCTTAGTTTTAGATTGTATTATTTATGTTATACCCATACATAAGAGACAACTATCCAAAAATAGATAATGGGAGTAATTGGGCCCAAAGGTCATATCGATTCAAAAATCATAACTAAACCTGTAAGTTATATCTAGGCTTGAAATCCACATTGGTCCAAAGATCATATTTAGACCCAAATGTCATATCTAGGCTTGAAAGCCACATTAATCTGATCATATCTAGACTCGAAGGTTACATCGCACTAAAAAGGTATACTAGCAGCCACATTATCTCCCTAGTTAACTGGTCATCCTATTCAATCTAGGTTGTCTAATCGTATGCAGCATTATCATACTTATATTTTTTCACCATCTTAAACTTGATTTAAGAGAACTTTATAATTATTCAAGGTTTATTACTTATGTTAACCCTTGTTACATACTCATACATGAATAAATTAATGTCATACCATCATGCACACATTATGAACTCATACTTGCTTGATATGTGCTTAAACCACCATAACTCATCTTGATAGGCCATTTGGCCATACCCATATCTTAACATTAACTTACTACATCTTCATCATACTTTATAAGCAAAAAAGAATAATGATTTCTTGGTATGTGCATAAAACACCAAATAACTTGCTTACTAATAGGTGTTTTGGCCATAACCATATGATGCACATCTTAACATACTTATCATGCCCCTCACAGTGTAGGCTTATTCAAATGCTCATTTCCATCATTACTTTATTATCTCATTTTTGAATTTACACTTATTCTCATGTTATGCATATTACATACTTATCATACATGCCTTTTAATGCTTAATTATGATAATTGAAACATAAAGAAAAACATACGTCAATGTCATCATCCATACTTATAACAGTTGGCATACATACTTTGGCCATCTTGGCCAATATATCATATCATGCCTCATAGATAAAAAAAAATTATGATATTAATATCATAGAAACATCACTTATACTTGAATTAGCTTATCTTATACATCATGCATAAGAAATCCTTTCTAAGCCACTACAAGTGACATACATAATCACTATAGGCATATAAACATTTTAGCCAACTCATGGTTTTTTTTCTAAGAAACCACATTTAATGATTAATAACATCATTCTCAATCCATTTGAAGTGTCATAATTATATACTTATGGCCTTATAAGGTTTCGACCACATATAATGTCACAACCCAACCTAATCAAGTTATTAGAAAGACTTTATATAATATAAACATGACTTGCTTCATATTCATAAAAATCAATTTATTAAGCATAACACATTGCAATAAAGCAACACATCATCTAGTCCTCCTGATAGGGGGATTTGGCCTTCACATGGAAGGAACCTCAAATAACCAATTCATCATCATAGTATTAATTTAGACATACCTCATGATCAATCATGCTAATAAAGACACAATTAAATCAATTACACATATTAGCATTTTTCACATACTACTATACACAAATTTTTTTATAACGTCACACATACATAAGCATATGTTAGGTTAAATACACTTACTTATATGTCACAAAATCTTTGATAGATCATGGTGCATCCCCATTTCATTTATCCCATTATTCTCTTTACTCATCAACTACTTATACACACACACATATAACATATGTCAACCATGAGGATTCTGATTTAATCTTTATTACAAAAACATACTTTAACCCTACAATCAAGTTCAAACAATCCTCACACATCTTTTACTATCTCATACATTTATGTGCATGTACTTATATCTATTTATTATTTACTTTATCATATCATGAAATCTTTACATATTAATAACATTTAAGTATTTTCATCCTTATGCAACATCAGCCTAACATATCATTACACTTAAAGTTTTTATCTCATTTCTTGTCATCATGTCAACATTTTGTCACCATAATTCCACCACAATAGCATGCATACTTCACAATTACATAACTACACATACACTATATACACTACCTTAGATCACACATTAGATTACACATACTTGTATTCAATTTCACACATAAGATTTAGAACATATTATTAGTGGATACACATACCGAATGGTGTGAAGACACCTAGCAAGTCTCTTTAAGCTCTCTTTATTTTCTTTTCCCTTATCCATCTTTCTTCCTTTTTAAACATAACCTCAACCATAATCAAAATTTCACAAAAATTATAATATGCCTCTAATCAATAAATCAATCTTATAAAACTCTTATTGGTCCCTAAAAGACACCTCAAAAATTTTAAAACTCTATAAATAGACCATTTCCCTAAACTTGGTTACTATTCAATATATAACTTACAAAAATTCATAATAAATCATAAAGGCATCCAAACATGAATCTAACATGATAAATGTGTTCTTGGGCACTCATAGAACACTAAACAATGTTAGATTAAAGAAATCTTACCTTTTTCAAAATCGGGTCACTATTCACCCATAACATAAAACCTTAAAATTCCTTAATTTTTCTTAAATCTCTTGCTAGAATTAGTGTTTAAAGGCTTTATAGGTGTGTAATATCGGGTTAGATAATGAACTGAAGGGTAAAAATATAGAAAGTAAAAAGAAAAATTGAGGATGGTAGGGAGGAGAGTCAATGCCAACTGGTAGAGGAAAAAGAAGGGTGGTTTTTTGACTAAAGAGTCAAATTGCCTCATATAGAAACTTTTCCCTTTTTATCCCAATGGTCATTGAACTTTCATCTTTATATTCCATTAGTCCCTCACCTTTAATTTCCTCAATTTTAAACTTCTTAATGATCTTGTTTTCTTTCTAATCTTTACCTAAAAATGTCTTACAATTAATGCCTTCATTCTATAATATCAATACCAGTCAAGTCCTAGGAAAAACTATTCATCCTCGAGAGATACTATTCACATATACACTTGTTATCATTCAAATGTTCTAATTTCATCACCAAACTATAAACATACTCTGTTTAACTGATTAACTCATGATCAGTTGGTTTAAAAACCCTATTCCCATATGTGGACTCACTAATCAGGACCTCAAAATTCATTATTTATAATATCGAGATACACTATTCATGAATCTTGGAAATTTCTAGGCATTACATTCATAATATTATTATAATATGAGTTTAGCTCACATGCAAATTAGTAAATACAAGCAAATTAACAAAATATTTAATTTCTTACACATAGATACAGTCATGCCTATTGTCATACCATTTTTACATTGTATTAAACTTTTTATATATCACATTTATTCTTTAATCTAGTTATTTAAATTATTTAAATACCCACCATCACTAAATCTTAAAAACTTATTATTCTTTAACCAATTTATACTAATTATTTTACTCGATTACTTATATTTAGTGTACTACAATTTATCATATACATATTTATCCTATACATCTTTAACCTTAATTCAATAATTTGTTCACCTAACCCATTTTACCAGTTTACATAAATGTTATGTTAAATAAAAGCTCTTTAGTCCAATTTCCATTGTATGCTCATACTCATTTCCTAAATTTTTCTCATTTTATATGCATTTTATATTAATCCAATTGTCTATTTACCTTGGCCTATGCAATATACATTATTTCTAATAATGGATAATAGGATATATATGACCACATTTTGGACCTTATCAGTAACTACACCAGTATTATACCAATAGATATATGTAGTGGCACTATTAGACCTTACCGGTAGCTGCAAAATATAAATGTGCAATGGCCCTATTAGACCTTACTGACTATTGCACCAGTATTTATTATAATATATATATATATATATATATATATATATATATATATATATATATATATGCAGTGGCCCAATTAGACCTTAGTAACTAC
>CANXYI010913654.1:0-13911 GCA_948208565.1 Hura crepitans
AGAAAAACCTAAAATTAATGGAAAAACGACGTCGTTTTCAATTTCGGTCGGTTCGGTTCTTTCGGTTTTTGAAATCTATAAACCGAACCGAACCGTAAAAACCGAAATTTTTTTTCGGTTCAGAACCGAAAAAATCGAAAAAACCGAACTTATTAAACCAAAAAACATTCGGTTCGGTTCGATTTTCGGTTTCGGTTCGGTTCTGCTCACCCCTATATGTGGCAACAAAAGTATCAAAACTAAGACACTTAGTAAGATAAGCACATATACTAAAATACATAACAAGTAGATGCTAACATCAATACATGTAGCAACATGCATGTTACCACTATGACACGTGGCAAAATGAATGCGACCTTATCTCAGCTTTAATGCCTCAATTAATCATGTTGAGGTTGACATCTTAAGTGATGCATTACTCCATTAATGTTTTATATAACACAGACATCCCAATTTAAGTCATCATCATCCTGTGCTTGGGCCATCTCTATTTTTTTTCTCAAAAGTGCCTTTTATTGCTTTCGGCCACCTTTTCTCATACCTTGTATGTTTTGGACTTAAATCCCAAGCTAAGACTATTTTATCTTGGCCTTAAAAGATGTTCTTTACTTTCCGTCTTCCTTTTACACCCCTTGAGCTAGAGCATTAATAGAAAGGTTTTCTTACTACTATGACTACAAAAATTCTTCCATCTCCGAGGATAACCTTATCTGACTTGGAACACTTCTTCTAGCACATATATTAGGAACTCAATTTGTGATGCTCAGTTAATAATATTTGTTTCTTTATATTTTTTACATTTAAATCTTAAAAATTGGTTATTAACTTTTTGTGGTTCAACAAGTTCTCATGCTGCAATAGGATGTAGATTCCATAACTGATAAGGATAATAGATTCTACCATCCTCTCATACTCTATGATTATACTTAAGATCTTTAAAGACACAATCTTATTTAGTCTAACAAGATTTAACTCCTTTATTATATTGCTTGTTACTTATACTATCCCTATGAGTGATGAACATACAAAAACATCTTCTGTATCTATTTCAATGATTTCTACCTATCTCGTTTCAACGAAATGGATACTCTCAACAATCATATCTACCTTAAGTCTTAAAATTGGTTTTCCATATGATTGCCAATATAGGTTGGGGTGTAACGTAAAGCACTCTTGTAAAGAGTGATCTATCAAGTTAACTATCTTCTTTTTAATGGCATATCTCACATCATTTGGAAGTAGTTAGGTCAATTGTTCAATAAGTCTCATTTTTTTTGAAAATTGTAAAAGGAATTCTTCTTCCTTAACTAGGCATAAGTCAAGCTGTTCTTCTAGTTTTCGAACATAGGAAACATCTTTATATATAAGATGTTTAAGTTGCTAGAAGTCTTTCTTTATAAGTATGCCCATTGAACCTACACATAAAATAAATCTATCTTTTGAAAGACCAAGACCTTTGATATTTTGTGAAAAGTACCAGGTCTTCTTTTCCTCAAGCATTTAATCAATTGTTTAATTAAATTCTTTCGCATATTTTTCGTAACTTTCATTACTAGATTCCCATCCATACCCTTTTTGAGGATCTTCACAAGATGGAATGGGATTTTTAGCCCATTCTAATACCAAGTATCTTATTTTGAAATCGTATTTATCATATAGTTCTCCCAATATATTCCATTCTAGGCCATCCTTAATAAGATTGTCTTGTGAATCAAGAAGATTATCTCTATGTTTTTTTCAAATTATTTCCCATTAAGGGTTTGATTTGGAACCTCTTGATATTCACTGGCCTTATGACTTGAAATGTCACATTTTATGACTTTAGAGCTTAATATGCTCTCTTAGAAGTTAGGCTTTCAAGACCTTTCAAAATGCCTTTTTTAGCTTTGCCTTTAGTTTGAAGCCTATATTCCACTTTGAGACTCACTTTGTTCTTACTCCAGGGTTGGTAACAACTTTATCAAAGAATTTTAGGGAATGCATGTCCTTTCAGACCCAAGATTTCTCATTTAAAGGTTTAAAGTTGAAGAATCAATCATCTTTGCTCTAGGCTACTCCTTTCTTGGCCCGTACATGTCTTCTCTTTGGGTTGACCTTTTCCTTGGAATTTGTCATTGACTTTCTAAAATATTCTAAGGCAAAATGTCTAAGTTGTCCACACAACTAAGAAATCACATCTTTTGATGTTCTTATTTTTTTCGTCCTTCTAGGTTCAAGCCTTTGCCCTTATTCTCTTTCTTTTTTCTCTTAAAAGAATAGTCTTTCTTGAAATGCCCTTGCCTTTTACATGTTAAGCATAGCTTGTCTATGGCAGCAGGATCCATTTGTAAGAATAGAAAATTCATGTGAAAAAGAATCAATTATTACATTTTTATCATATGAAATATATTCAATACCAAATCTATAATAACTAAACCATTATTGCAACCTTAAGAGTCTATTTTGTCTAACCTCTTTGAAATTCATAATTATGAACTTTTTCACATAGGTGAATTTATTCTAAAAGTAAACCTTTTAAAGGCTAGGAAGATATAAAAGGCTTTAATGCCATATTTTAATACTAACATCTCTTTTTCATGGACTTGGTAATTCAGCTCTACACTCTTAAATATTTTTTACCAACACTTACAAATAGGCTATAATTTTCTTTGTTTAATTTCAAAATTGCTCCCCAACTCTTGTTTAAAGCATCTATTTCCAAAACTAACTCATTTGTACTAGAAGGCAAACTCAAACAAGGTAAATTTTTCATTTTTCCTTTTACCTGTAATATAGCTTAAGTGTCTTCATCATCCAATATGAGGGATTTTATTAGATATTTCTTTGAAATCCTTCTAGGTATTTGGAAATGTCTTTAATGAATTGTCTAGCATAGTTAGTGTTCGCGTTTCTTCCTTTCCGAGGCCGGTTAAACTGAAATAACAAAAGACTCAACCTAAATCTTACCTCTTGAGTCCTAAAAGACAAGAAGAAAATTAGAGGAATCTTAAGTCGTTTCTATTTGATTAGCCTAAAAAGAGCGAGTTGGGCACCGCAAAGTAAGAGTCGCCACCTAACCGGAGTTGGGAAGTACCTTATAGGATCAAAACCAGAGTGGTTTAGAACTTTACTCTTATTTATACTTTAAGTTAATACAAAATTTTAGATGAAATTTATAATTTTATTCTTTTTCTCAGGCAAGTTTTAAAATTAAAATAAATCATACAATCACATAAAGAAATAATAAAATGCACATATTTACAAAGAGAATACATGGAATTAAAGAATATCATACATCAACTCGGGTAATTGATTATTTTGAGAACTTTGATTCTCACATGCCAAATTTTAGAAAACCAATTTTATTGTTTGACTTTTATTATGGAAAAATCAAAACTCATTTTATTAGAAAAAATACCAATTAATTAGGTATAAAATGATTTGGTTATTTTTTATAACGTGTAAAAGAATCATTTTCTACCTACTACAGCATTCATGAAATATACAGAAAAATAGTCAGAATAAAAATTAAATTACATAGCACTTACCTAAAATACACTCTAACCAAAAAGAAAATAAAAATTACAAGAAAATTAGCCAAGATACATTCTAACCGAATAAAAATAAAATTACATTGAAATGGCCTAAAATACAATCTAACCGAATAAAAATAAAACAGAAATAAATAAAACAAAAGGTGAACATTAATAATAAAATAAAGATTAGATAAAACAAATAAATAAAAATAAAATAATGAAAGGAGAAGAATAACAAATGATTAACTTCACCAGATGTTTGACATGAGGAAAAAGACAAATTAAATAAAACCCTAACAAATCTTATGTAACTCACATCATAATAAAAAATACAATGTTACTATGAAACGAATTATGAAATTGACAAAAAAGGATAAATAATAAAAATGACATGAAATAAATAATTAAACAAAAATAAAGGAAATATGGAATAAAAATAATTAAATAGAGAACGAATGATAATTGAATCAAAAAATAAAAAAGAACCATATATAATAATTAGCAAATAAAATAAGGGTACTACATGTAACTGGTAGATGAGTACCTAAATAAAATAAAGTCGCCACATTTAACTAGTGAAAGGGCAATAAATAAAATAAAACAAAAGAGCACTATGCCTGACTGGCAAATAGATGCAAAAAGAAAAAGAAAATAAAGAAGAAAAAGAAGATTTGGTTGATCCACTATATATAATTGCTTTTAGGAATTAACTCGAGAGAAAGAGGATAAAAAGTTTTAGAAGAATCTCCAAAAATCAAGAATACAGTGTTTAAAAAATATTTTTTGCATTTTTTAGGTGTGCACTTATCGAGAAATGTCGATCCCTTAGACTAGCACAAAGTTCGACTTATATACACAAAAAACAAGACTGAAAATAGCCATTTGGGCCATAAGAAAATAGGCATTTTGGTCAAAACGGTCATTTTCCTTGGCTAGTTTAAGAGTCCGCACGAGACTCTGACGCGTGAAATGGCACCATTTTGGGAAACCAAAACAGCCGTTTTAATGAAGGGAAAACGACTGTTATGGCCCCTAAAATGGCCGTTTTTGGTCAAGTCGATTGGTCAGTTTGGGAGCCATCCCAAAATAGCGAAAATTGAAATTTTTATTTTTAATTAATTTTTTAAAAAAATTTTACTCCATACTGCAAGGGCTTTACCCCCCGCATCCCCTTAGCGTCAGTGTTAGGCATCAAGCTCGATCCTATCGATTTAAGCCCTCAACCCACCACAAATGCCTATTTTTCTAGCATTTTGGGTCGCACCGCAAGCTTATCGAGCTAGGTTAATATCCATAATAAAAAAAATTAACTATTTTTCTCGAATTTTGGCTACAACATTCTTATTTATCAACATTTTTCTATCTTCATTCATCATTAAGCAATCTGAACATAGGAGCCCTATAACCTAGTGTCTACTGTTAGTAAGTCCATAAAACCTTTATTCTTGCTTCCTATCTCTAATTTAAGGAATTAAGTATTTTTTTTAGATATATGACTTTGCAGCCATATTTTGCCTTTAGCAATCTCAATCCCTAAGAATTTTACTCTTTCTTTAAACCATTTTATCTTTCTCTCCAATTAAATCATATTGTCCTTTCAGAAGATATCAATCACCTGCTCAAGGTGACTCAAGTGGTCCCCTTCATTGTTTATATAGACTATGCAAAATTTTCTAAATGCTTAAAAAAACATAATCCATTTTATGTTGAAATATGCTTGGAGCATTTTTCATTTCAAGTGGCGTTACCAACCATTGATACCTTCCTTAAGGAATGTTGAATGATATCAATGGTATTGAGCTTTCTTCCATTTATACTTGCCAATAACGACTTTTCAAGTCAAATTTAGAAAAAAAAAAATGAAAGATTGTTTAAGGCTTACCCTATCTATGATATCTCTTACAGTGAGGATTTATAACCATTGTCTTTTGTTGCCTAATTTGCTTAATAATAGTCTATAACCATTCGTGCTTTTCCATGCACATGCTCTACATGGTTAATTACCATAAAAGCTAGACTAAAGTATGGACTAACACTATCTCTGATCAAGCCTATTTCGAGTAATTCAAGAATTTGTTTGTCAAATTTCTCAATCATTTCATATGTATATGTTATGTTATTAGCTCTGATAATTTTACTAGGATCTTTTCTAATTTGGATGTGAGATCATTTAGAACCTATAATTTTAGTGGATCATCATTAAACTTATCAACTAATTTAACAATGAACTTATTCCACTTTGTTCCTAACAATTGAGTGCTTCTTGTAATTGGCCTCTTTACCATACGTTGTGCTTTAAAACACAATTCTTCATACTAGGTGTCATTTGAATCCTGGGATTCAAATAGACATCGTACCCATGTTTCACCACGTTAAACTCATACTCTCTAGTTCACAAGACATAGAACTACACAAGTCAGATATTTTAATAGGATAAAATCAAAATTTTAGTTTTAATTTTAGGACTTATGTTCTTACAAAAGACACATGAAATTCATCTTATATAAAGAGACAATTTTCTCTTTGTCTTTTAAAAATGCATTCCTAAAATAATATCAGAATTTAAGTTTTGAGACTGCCAAAAGTTTATCGATGATAAACCTTTTCCACCAATGATAACAAGCACTTGTTCTACCTCATTTGTTACAACATTTACCTCACCCTTACCATTCATAACACTACAAGTTGGGCTAATGGATGGCACCATTCATCAAGCAATGTATTTAGTCTTGCACTACTAACTTTACACCCTGTATCGATTAGTACATCTAAAGAATAATCATAATAACCAAAAAATTTAAATGTAAGATCAATATATGTACTTAAACCTACCTTTTCAAGGTTGAAAAGCCTTTTTAGATGCCATAGGAATAGCATAAACCATTTTTCAAATTTCCTCCAAAGGAACAAATCATTGTTTAAAGATTTTCTAAATCTTTTTCACAACTTCAAGAATGAATGTGATTTGCCTCATGGCCTTTATACTTCATGACTTTTGTCATCATCTACATAAATAAGTATACTAGAATTTTTATAGCCTATTGACTTACTTCTCTCCTAATAATTGTTCTTCGTAACTCTACATTTGCCGTAAGAGTTCCTTCACTAATTCTACTAGAGATTGACCTTCTAGGGATTTGTTTCATAATCTTTAGGTTCCTCATTAGTTCTTCTAATAAGAATATATTTTTCCTTATTGTGTTATTCAGGAAGAATACATTGGTCTCAAATGCTTTTGGTTCTATAAAGACCCAACTTTTGAGTTAACTTAGTTCTATAGGATTTATTTCTTTCCTATGAAACTATTGTACTTATACGACCCTTCTTCAAACAATTTTATTATCATGAAAATGTTCCCTAATCCAGGATTAGTAATGTTTATTAATCTAAACACTATCCTAGTGCAATATGCCAAATACTTGGCCTAGGGATTCATTATATTCATTTTCAATGATTTGATCCTTAAGGTTAAAGAATTACCCAAATACATATCACTCAAGGACAACAAACAATTTGGATAGGTTCCAAATGAGACTGGACCATTTGCTAGGTTAGTTTGCACACCTGATATCAGTTTATCTTTAAACTCTCTCTATCATTTGTCTAAGACTCTTGATATCACAAGACTATCTATTGATAAATTGAACAGTGGGATTAGTTATACTTGCACAAGTTCTATTTATACTTACCTTTGACTTTACTAGCCACTTCTCTTATTTTGGCTAGATTGATCAGGGGCACATCTAACGTTTCTAGTTATGTACTAAAAACCTAAATTATTGACTTAGACATAGAGACATTTACAATTGATTTGAAGTTTAATATGGACTTATTATAAATATTGTGGATCTCTACCTTAGGCAATTTCCCCTTTAGGTAACTCCTAGAGGGATCTTCATACTGGAAGGATTCTTCTTGTATTAGAGTATTGTCCAAAGGGAGTAACTTTTCTTTAAGGGCAGCTTCAGCCCCACTCATCATGAATATTTAAGCTATCCATATATTGAATCTATTTCAAAGTCTATATCAGACAATTCTTGCTTATTTATAGGTTCATAAACTAGACTATTATTTTCGAAGAAATTTCTTTTCAGAATTTCCTCTCTTATTCTTGTGGAGCGAAAAATCAGCATTATGACTTTTTGTGCCACAAATATAGTAGCATGAACAACTCTACTCAAAGGCATTCCTTTAGGACATTTAGGTTCTCTTTCATACTTTCTTTTAAACACTGTTATCCTACCTCTTTCCTTGAAGTTTGTCTTCTTCTAATAAACTTAGAAGGCTTATCTGACATTTTCTTTTCATCTCTTCCTATTTTTGATATTCTTTTTTTTTTTTTACTTTTTAAATTTTTTCTTAGAAGAATATTTAGTCCTCAATCGATTGTCATGTCCTGATAGACAATCATATCTTCTTGGGACATATTCAATTTGAGAACAACAACTCTTATTCAAATAAGAAAGAAGTTTTGCATTTTGCCTTATTTAGAGCTCTACACATATCTTTCTCATGGCATATTTTACTGCCTGTATCTTTCCTCCTAAACTATCTACCACTTTGTCCTTATTTAAGAGTAGTTGATAAGCTATTTTGGTCACTTTATGCCATAGTCTGGTAGCTTAACAAAAAAAAAAAAACATTTTCATGTAATTTTGAGTTTCAAAATCTAAATTGTAATAGGATTTTTAAAATCCACAAGCATAATTCTCAAAATAACGCATCACAAATTTGTAGATTCATTAATGCCACTAGAGATTGTTCTTTTTTAGGGATTCTATTGACAATGAGAAACTGCAAAATTCTCTTTTTAAGGCATCACAATTATTGCAATTACACCATCTGTTAGTAATTCTTATTTATTTCATATGTTATTTTGTTATTTTCTGCTAACACAGTCTAATATTTTTTAGCATTTCCTACTATGGTGGTTTTGCAAAGATCATAAACTTGTTTGGAGTAAAACTACTTGATTTTACTATAAATCTGATCATTATAGCCCTTTCATATTCTCTCAAACGCTTTCTTTTTACAATTTAAATTGAGAAGATCTACAACGCTTATCACGAGCCTTAATGGGTTCCTTATGTATGAATTCTTCTTTTATCCTATAAGATAGTTTGGTTTGTACTAATCATATTTCATGGCTAAAAGCTCATTAAATGTTTTGTGGTCTATGTAAATTGGAGCTTCTCTTACCAGACCTAAAGATTTTTCTTAGGTTTTAAGCCAAAAATTATCCATATTGGTTATTTTCTTTTTAGGATAAAAAATCATTTTTTATTTTCTTAATTTTTCCACTATTCTTTTTGGGTCCTCTTTTTACAAATGCCTCGAGTTTTTTCAACCCGTATTCTCTTTCAAATGCATCAAGACTTTTATTTACCAATTTTCCAACCTAATTTGCTAGAGCTTGTTTAACTTCTATTTAGCACTTTCTATGGCATGAATATTCATGCAATCTATTAACCTCTTCAAACTTTCTACATGTGCCCCATATTGTTATGAGATGTTTACAAGAATCATTAGATTCTTTCCAAGTCTTTTTATCCTTTTAAATGGGCAAATTTAATTACCTTTAACTAATTTTGTATTACTATTTTTTATTAGCCAAATGTTCAAAAAACTGAAGTCAACATCTATTCGTCATACCAAAACCAAAATGAATACCAAAGCTTCCTCCACTTTGATCAAACTTTCCATTTTTCAAAATTCCATTATTTTTCAAAATCATTTCAAAAACAACAATAAAATCAAAAACATCCCTATTTTATATACCATAATCTTTTAACAATTTTTAGCATTAGAAGCCCGAAACACGGACAAAATGACCCTTTTAAAATGGCAACCAATTGGAATGTTTCGTATGATCATCATTTTAGGAGTATAGATACTTAATTTTAACAAGTTCAAAAAAAATGCTCTATTTTGAAAAATATAGAAGCAACGATAATCCATTTCAAAGTATAAATAGCAATAAATAAATAAATAAAATGATTAGGAGTAAAATACGTACATTTCGAAACGTTAAAGAGTAGAAATTGACCTTGTCACTAAAAATGCACCAAGGAATGGATTAAAGATCATTGTAGTAATGTTGCAAACAACCGAACTATAATAAATTGAGGATATAGTAATCGGCGTATATCATTACAACAAAAGCAAGCATTATAGAAGTACTAAAAAGATGCAGGTCAAAACTGTTGCAGTAGCCTTCATAACACAATATAAATAGACAAGAAATAAGACATACACCACTAACTACCTCAAAATTCTCTTCATTCAGCAGCCTCACACAAGGGCAAGGATAAGTAACAATTGGAACAGCAACTAATACATTAAAAGGCTTTACTGTAGGAAGAAGAAGAAGAAGAAGAAGCCAATCAATCAGAAAAACCACCATCTCCTTTGTCGAGTCTTCTGCGATAAATGAGAGACAGAAGTCAACAACAATGAGAGAAAAAAAAATTGTGTTAGCATTCCACGCAGACCTGCATTATTTAAGATATGGTAAACTAATGCTGCACTTCCATGGCTTCTGCAACAGACTATTAATTTTGAATTACAAAGTGTGATTCGTAACATCTTCAAAAGCATTCGAAACATTCATTTCCGTTAATTGCAGAAGTTCGAGAATGGAACAAATGCACAAGTTTAATTAACTCCGATTAATAATGTTTAAATACATAACCAAGACAATGATACTCTCTGAATACAAACAGGATCTTTCAAGAAATAGCAAAAGAATGGCATGGCTATATTCCAATAATAATCTTTGCAATATAGGCAAATGATAATGAAGTTAGAAGGAAGAAGCTTGAAACCTTTTTATCCTTATTTTGTGATTGTATTACAATAGGCTGGGAAAGGACCCCATTATTCACGTTCTGAATGTAGGGCCGCACCTTCTCCTCCAAAATCTCATTCAACTGCAAATCAATACAATTGCATATGATGTTTATCATTCCTGGAGATTTCACATAGACCCTGCTTGTGTGAGGCGAGGGGAAGAAAGAACAGAAAAAATATTGGTAACAGGGGAGAAAGAATTTCATGCATCGTTGGCTCTATTGTCCACAGAATAAACAAAAGCCAATAAATATATCTGCATAGAGATGTCAAGAGCAAAAAATAAGTGGGGAAAGCAGATGAAAAAAATACAACAACCTTTTCTTGGCGCCATGAGGTTTCCCATTGTGCATCCAAAATTTTATCAGCAATTTCTCTTTGCGCGTTCAGCAGAACAGTCATCTCGTAGAATTTTTCTGGATTTTTAAGATCTTCCTCACTCCAGGATGATGCATTCAATGGAAGGTCCAGTTCCTGTTAAAACACAACAGTTAATTACAATTTAAAAGAGAACAAGCAAGATAATTCACATAGCTCATTCTCTTAAATGCATATATATAACATCATTTGTCATTTAGCACTAATCTAATATGAGACATCTGCCAAAAAACCCTAGTTTTCTAATGAAAATAAAATATTATTTCCTTTCAAGGAATGAGTAGCAGATCCTTTTACTTAGATTTATGAGCTCAGACCACAGAACAAGTGCAGCCATGTACCAATGTGCCCCATCAATTTATATGCCACATTGGCAAATGCAAAGTCAATAACATCAAATAACATGCATCCACTGTCATTCTTGCCTAAATCTTTTCATGCAATGGAGCAAATAGGGGTGTATGTAGTTCGGTCCGATTTGGGTATCAAAAATTCTTCAGTATTGTCTTGAAAAGTTAGATATTTCTAAATTAAAGTCTTGTAATTGTATTAGAAAAAAAATCTTCGTATTGTATTGTACCAAAATTTCGAGAAAGTTCGGTTACAGTTTTTTGGTTCTAAACAATTTGGCACAATACAATATAATATTTCGGACATTTCAGTTCTTTTTCTTAAACAATATCAACATTATCACTTAATATTATCTCTTAATATAACTAAATTTTATTAATAGCATTCTAATTCGTAGTAAAATATAGTATTTGATAATTAGAAATCTAAAGCATAAACTATAGAAAAATAAAACAGATTAATTAAAGAACATTGAATTAAATGAAGTTGTTAATAAAATCTTACATAAACAAGCATTATTTTTCTAATAAAATTACAAGTTGCCTAATACTTGCCTTGTATTTGAACTAATCCAAATCTATCTAATGTTGATCGATAACTGATTTCTGGTCGTACCTTTATTTTACTTTTGGCAACTCCAAAACTTAGAATTCACTTCCCAACAAATTAATCTCTAAAACAAATTTTAATAAATATTAATATGTTACTAATTTATTATTATGATAATAAAATCATTTTAAATGCTTAATTATTCACTTATTATGATTAATTTAAAATTATTTTATATTCTTATAATTAAAATATCATTTTATAAAAAAACCTTTAATTTGTTATAAATAAACTAAAGTCTAATTATAAAATGTTTAATTTGATAATTAGTTTATTTATTATTTTACAATTTAAATAATATGTTTCGCACAAGCATTTAAGAAAAATAAGATTATATTATTTTTTGACATGATTATTTCTAAATAGTTAAAACAAATAATGACTAACTTGTATCAACATCAAATAAAAAAAATATTCAAATTTTTTATTCATTTATTGTTATGATTCTTTCAAAATAATTCTTATAAGATTGCAAAAAATTAATTCATATAATAAATTATTAATTTCATTAATGATTAAAATATCTTTTCATTTTATTAAATAACTAAGAAAAATATTATTTAGCATTATATATATATATATATATATATATATATGTGTGTGTGTGTGTGTGTGTATCGGTTCTTTCCATACAATTCAGTTCCAGTACAGGTCCAAAACTTGACAGATCCAAATCTATCCCAAATTGAAGTCAACAGTTCAATTCTAATAAAAAAGTAAATGATACAATTCAATTTTCAATTCTTTTTCTCGGTATTTCGGTTCGGTCCAAACAGATCCAAGATCTGTATGCACCCCTTGGAACAAAAAGGGTAACTTATGAAAAGTTTTTGCTCACTGTTGTTAAAAACCCGAGTTGACTATTACAACTGAACTATTTTATGTATGTACGCATGTACGTTAATAGAGCATACATAAAATAGGAATAAAGTAAAATCGTGATAGCCTCCATTTTCAAACATAGATATATGTACAATTTTGCAAGTTTACCTAGTAAAAATCATAAATTGTTTTGTTCATTCATTTAAATATTATAAATTTTAATGTTACGTTTTCACGTACAAAAGTGGTGTTTAAGTCGTTTTAAACAACAAATTTTATATTAACTTCCATTAGCTAGTCCTAGTAATAATTATTTGTGATATTTCATTATCACGCACATACATTAAATAATTCATCAACCTTCCTTTTCTTACTATATTGTCATTACAGATTTTTTAAGTGTTGCTACTAAACGAAAATTTTTACTGCGTTGTTCATATATTTGGAAAAAAAATTGCACTTTGAAATATAGAACCTGAGTAAATACTAACTTCTCAAATTATTATTTGATTTAGGTTAGTTTCACATTAATGATTCGTGTATAACAAAGTTTATACAGTTCCCCAACCCCCAAGGAAAAAGAAGAAAAAGGGTTAGACAATAAAAGAAAAGAGTTTAAGAATCTTGTTGTGCAAACATCATTGCTTGGTTTATGTCAATGAATTGTTATTCCAACCAGACTCAGTGAAAATGTCAATCTATTAAAGAAGATAACAGAATACTTACACCCCAGTTTTGTGGCCGTGGTGGAGGATCAAGCTTCATGACCTCAGCTTCCAATGCCCTTTTGGCGTTGTAGTATGGGACATTTTTCACAATTACAGGATCTTCCCTGGAACGGACAGGATCTAAAGAGATCAAGGCCTGAAAATAATACATAAAATTCCATCCTTAAAATTTTTCACATGTAAATTAAATGTCCAAGTTTAATTGACAACATAAAGAAAGCAGTTATGAGTTTGATTAGCGAAACAACTATGCAATGAGGCTTCAAATAAAATCCACACTTACTATGACCTCTAGATGCTTTTATTAGAATATCAATACTCACCAATAGCAAGAGAAGAGAAAATGAAAATAATAACTATTAATACATTAATATAGGAGAAATCTAACTTCTCATAATTAATGCAATTATGAGTTCTTTCATTAGCATCTTGTAAGAAAACAAAAAACTCATTTTGTCAAACTCTCACATAGAATTTCAGATAAAATGACATTGTCTTACTTCTTGCAAGTACTCCCAGCCAGGTTTTCGCTCTGCTACCACATTGCGAAGTTGATCATACCACATAGATTCCTAAACAGAAAGAAATCAAATTGTTAAAGATACCATGCCAATCATATACTCAAATGGACTGCTGCAAATGATTGCCAATTTGGTGCT
>CANXYI010913659.1:0-12509 GCA_948208565.1 Hura crepitans
TGCCATACTCACTTAATCAACATATAACTCATGTAATATTTAATTCTAAGCATTTCATGCACATAAGATAGATTTACCACTTTATCACCTCATACATGTAATTATTATTCTTATTACACCATCTCATTATTCACATTGTTATAAACATTCATAGGTATCTTACATGACTTATAACTCTATAACTATCCAAATGGCCATTCAGCCACAAGTCACATTCACAGACCTATGTTTTTATTTGATATAATATCATTTTACTTTATTTCATCTCATAATTTATAATTTATAAGCCATCATTAGAAGACATTATCTAATAAATTTACACATATACATCACAATACACACAATTACACACACAAGGCCATTCAGCCACTTTATTAACTCACACATCAATACCATTTCTTTCATCTAACATCATTCCTTAATATCTCATTTATCCCATAAACATCATTTAAATGTCAATTATACATAAGCATGATGAATTATTATTTATGCATACACTTGCACATTTACACACAACATGATTAACTTAAGGCATGCATTAGATACACTAGTTAGGTCAATTACACTTACCTAGCATGCTTGAAATACTCAACAAAGCCTAACTAAACCTTTTTTTTGCCTCGTAAATCCTCTTTAATTTAGTAACATCACATTATAGATTTAATTAAGAAAAAATCATAAAAATTCATACAATATCCAAAAATTTCAAATGACCACATTTTTTTGACTTTTGGGCACCTATAGAATAAATGGAAAATGTAAGCTTTTGGAAATTCTTACTTGAATGAAAATTGACACTATTCACCCAACAAATTTTTAGGTGATATCCTTCGATATATTCAATTAATTATGCATCTAAAGGCTATAGGGAGGATGGGTATTTAGTGCAGTGTGGAAAATTAGAGGCTTAATAGAGCTTAATGGCTTAAAAATGGAGAAATTTTCCTTAGTGACTAATGGTGGAAAAGAGAGGAGAGAGTGAAAAGAGTTGTTTTTAGAGTTTGACAAAAATTACTTAATTTTGACCATATATAATATTTGGAAAAATTATAGTTGAACGCATTCTTTAATTTTTTTCTCTCCCATTATTGACCCCTTTATTCTCATTTGGCCATTAGAAATTAAATTAATTATGGTCGCACACACTCTAAAAATCAGAGCTAAAAAATGAAAGAAATCGAATTAAAATGTCATTTTTATGTGTCCATATATTCAAATAAAATACTTTTCGACCTTTTACGAATTCTGATTCTAGCACAATTAGGCTCATTAAAAATTTTGAATATCAGATTGTATAAGTTTTAGAATTTTCTAAGCAACTTTGAAAATAATTTACGGTTCAGCTTTACCTTGGTCATTATTCATAAGACATTGTTGAAAAAACTTTCTTACCATTTTTAACCAATCAAATGACTTCTAATTGATTTAAAAATTTGCCCAAAATTATTTTATAAGTAATACTTTCATTCCATAGCTTTAGTGTATCCCAAGTCTTTGGAACACTATTCATCCTGAGAATGTACTATTCATAAAAAATGGGATTTTCGGGTTGTTAGACCTTTCACCTTTTATATTGCTTTAACTCATGAGAAAAAACATATAAGCCACTTATATATAGCATCTTTATCCTCAGTAAAGCATACATATCTTAATTTACATGTTTATTTTCTTCAAGTATATAATTAACATTCTAGCATACATTGAGGCCTACCTTCTTTACATGTTTATTTCTTTTGTCCAATATACTTTTATCACTTAGATGTCATTAGAGTTGGTATAATTCACTTCCAATCTCAATTTATTTAAAGAATATGGATATAACAAAAATTTACTTTAGGCTTGCTTTATTTACATACTTATCACTTATTTGACTATATGCATATCTTCATTTTCTATATACACATACTTAAGAAAGCCAAATTAATTATGAAAAATACCTATTTCGATCCATTTAACAATGAAATCACACAAATTCTTTTATACTTTATATGTATAGTCTATTTCGAGTTACCTATCTTTACAATCTTATATTTAACACTCATTATGTTTATTAATCCTTTAATTTGGTCATATACCTATTTTCACTTATATACATTATATAATCTTGATTTTAAGTAAGTTACACCATAACACACCTTATATATTATTACATGTAACATATTTTTGAAGAACTTTACTCCACATCATGCACTTTCATACTCATACTATAATACCTGAAAATCCAGATTTTGAGAATAGTACTTCTCGAGATATGAAAGTGTTTTCCGATTAATTGGATTCCACAAAGGTGGTTGAGGGGGAGTAATAGCCATAAAACTATAATGTGTAAAATAATAATGAAAATGAAATTATTTACACTTACGATTGAACAAAAAAAATTTTCACCCTAATATTTAATGAATAGTGACCTAAGTTTACATTGAGTTGTAAAATGGTCAGGATGTGCCCTGACTGGCTTAAAAATAGTTTAACCTAGAGGTCAAAATTTTTAAATAATTCAATAGTGATAGAATTGGAATTTTCTAACATCAATTGATATTTAATCGAAATTTTTTCAATACACTGTTGAATAATTGACCTCATTCCCATTGGAATTTGGGCTCGAGATTTTAGAGGTCCATAAATTGAGAATTCCTATAATTTTTAGCACTGAAAAGAGTAATTTTAGAGGCCTTTAACATCAATTACACCTTTTTTAAGCTTAAATTGTATATAAGATTAATACGGACCGTTAAATCACCATGTGGCCAAATTATGACCATCCAAGCTTTTAATATAAATAGCCCAATTGTATGTGCATGTGTGTGTGCCCAAATGATAAAAGTTGTCATCTTCCTTCCCATTTTCCCAAAAACATGATGCCATTTCCTACTTTTTCTCCTTCCATTTTTTCTTCATTTCCTCCCTAAAACACTACCAAATCTCACATCTCACATTAATACTCATCTACAACTCTTCTAAAAGATTATTTTAGGCTTATTTTGGCACAAGATGATGGTTTAGAGGCAAAAAGAAAGGATTGAATTTTTAGGGTTTATAACCCCTAAACTAGGATAAGCCTATTTTAAGGTTCTAACATTAAAAAAATTTTAGGGTTTGGTAACCCCTAAACTAAGGTAAGCCTATTTTAAGGTTATGACATTTTTTAAGTAACTAGAGGTGCCTTAAATCATAGTTCTAGTATTATTTTTTATTTTAGAGGTGTATAAATTTTTCTATGAATTTTTCTAACTAATTGTCTATTATGGAATTTTGAGAACTTAGAGGATAGTAAGAGTAAGGGCAAAGAGAAGTTTTAGGATCATTTAAGGATGCCAAATAATCTATTTATAAGTGTATTTGATAAAATATGTGTTTGGATTTGTGATTTGCATGAATTCCATAATATATGTCATTTAGGGTTTAATTGATTTTTTAGGTTAAAATAACCCTAAATTGGCTTTTAGGGGTATATTATGGTTTATTATATGTTAATAGACTAATATGAATTAAGAATGGAGTGAAAATGTGTTAAATATAAAAGATAGGAAAATGTACATTCGAAATTTAGGGATATAGATGGAACTTATGGAATTGTTATAGTAAGGAAGAAAATTAAAGTGTAATGAGCTAGAATAAATAAGTATAACATGTAATGAGAATGTACATTAATGATTATGTTGAATGATGTCAATGTTGCACATGAAGTGTATATGTGTGCATGGTGGCATATGTAGTGCATATTATGTGTGAGATACGATTTAGTAATGGTGCTGGATAATGTATGTAATATTAATGATTGACATGTAAATTGAACATGGTACATGGTAATGTAGGTAATGAAAATGGTATTATAAGCAGGATAATATGAAATGGTTATTCATGATAACAGTGTGTGAAGACCACTAATAAATATGCACTATGGAAATTGTGCTATGAAATGAATAACATGAAATGATTGTGAACATAAAATGAGTAGGCACAGATAGTACTAACATGCCATAATTTAAATGAATGTATAATTTGAACTTGGTAAGATAATTTAGTTATAAAACATGTTATTTACAGGTAATGTAAGTGGAAATAAAATGGCCTATATTTGTTACACAACCTAATGGATATATTGACTGATTAACTAGGGAATATAGTAGCTTCTAAAACACTTCAATGTCATTGGCATTATGATATTGATATTTGATTACACTAGATTGGTATAATACTAGTGTAGCCATCGAGAGGTCCAATAGTACCACTGCACATATTCTAAAGCAAATGCAACCACTGAGAGGTTTAATAGGACCACTAGACACATATTTATTGATTATATTGATGACATTGATTATAATGCAAGTGTAGCCATCGGGAGGTCCAACAAAACCACCACACAAAATCTTAAGTAGGTGCAACTACCGAGAAGTTCAGAACCATTGCACACGATATGGATGTGACATGTTATTGCAGTAGTTGTGAGGTCTAAAATGTAGACCACTACATAACATGATCTCAATAACTAGTATTGGGATTATTGTCTTCCAAATATGGGCTATAAATAAAAATAGTGAAAAAGTAATACATGAATATGAAATAAATGGATGAATAATTAAAAGTTAACAAACTAAGTGAATTAGAAAATAAATTTGCAATTGATATAATGATTAACTTTGTGAATGAACATATCACTTAATGATGGCATGTAAATGTGAAAAATTCATTATAGCCATAAGTAGTAAACTAGGATATATACGTGGTGTAAAATTAGTAGACACTAAATATGCTAGCACACTAACCTAAAATGACTAAATGGTAACAATACAGGTATGGAAAAATGTATAAACACTATGTGACATGTCTATTATTGAAATGCATATTTATCATGAATGCATATGTGTGTAAGCATATTTTTATCAAATACATTGCTATGCTTTATGCTTAGAGCATTATGTTTTCCAATACGTAGGTCATAGATAAGTCAACTTTGATTTAACCTTAAGGTAGCAGTGTGGTGCAAATAGCCTTCCACCTTGGTATAATTTTTGTATACCTTTATTTTGATGTAAATATGACTAGTTAGCACTCATATGTATGTAAACAAGGTATAAGTCCAATGTAATAATGTGTATATATATAGCTTATAGGTGTACACTATTCATGTAAACTAAATTGATAGGCATTAGTAGTGTATGATTAGTATGTGATGTGTGCCTGATATACTCTAGTATTTAGACTATGATATATGCTTTCATTATGGTATGACAAATGTCACTTTGTGCTAATTGATAACATTGTAGGGTTAAAAAAACCTAATTGGTAAAGTTAAGGTTAAGAATATTATAAAAGTGTTATTTTCTATAGGATTCTTTTGGGACATGACACTGAGTGACTGTTATGCTATTGGATTTTTGTCAAAATGGATAGTAATATCTTATATGTTTGTATGCTTAACATTTTGTTTAATGGTACGTGGACTAAGGATACCTATGATATCTCTACATTGACAACAAGGTTTTAAGAACATAATGGGACAGCTAAGTGAAATTCGTTAATGTGTCATCTTTTATTCAAATAGGCAACAATTTGGGTAAGAGGTATCATAATGTGCTATCTCTCATTGGAATCTACCTACCGGGTTAGGTGAGGGGTGTCACACATACACCTAAACACATATACACATATTGCTCTATGGTAGTAAAATTATGTGTATTTTAGGTCTACATGGATATGAGTTATCAGCTTCACAATTATACACACATGTTTGATTCAATATAATGATTTTCATGTAACTTTAACACTTAACTCATGGTTAAATAATCTTTGCAACATAAACATCAATGTTTCTCATTTTGCCTTAAACATTATTTTCATAACCACACTATTATTTAAATCTTACTTTTAGCATGTCTACATTTTCACACACACAAATAAGCTTAAATCTTAGATATATTTGCTAGCTTAAAGCTTCTTAAAATCAGTCAGTTCAGCCCTACTTATTTCTTATCATTTGTTAAAAATTGATTGATTGATGCCCAACTTAAGCAACAACTCTATTTGATGTGTCATTTGCTTAGAACTCCTCTTAACAAATTCCATAACTCTATTCCTTAACACTTTACCAGCAGTAGCTCTCATATTTATTAACCTATATGCTCCCCAATTCATCCTTCTTGGTATACACAGTCACACACATAAAAATATAGAACTGAAATATGTAACATAATTGGACACTTTTAACATAAGTCCACACTATTTCCCTATAACAACTCTAGATTATGTCTGAAGAAAACCTTATATAATATAACTAAAACCTATTGTTCTTATTCCAGTAGTTCCATTAAACATTTGTAGCAGTATTAAACACCTTTCATGTATTCTTAAATGCTTAAAATATTCTCAAAACAATCACTATGTCTGTAATCACTTTTAAACCCTTTAACTACTTCAAAACATGAGCCATTTCTAATACATATTTTGCCAAAAAAAAAAATGGATTACAAAAAGTCTAACCATGTTTCCCTAATTACTTCATTAATTACTCTATTTATTCAAGTTTACTAGGATAAGTAACGTATTTTTTATGTATTGAATTATCATTTAAGAACTAAGGTCATTCCTCTATATTACACATACTACCAATATAATTTCTATAGAAAATTATGTGGACTCTTGTTGCATGCATACAAAATTATATAACCAAAATAAAATGTTGATTTTCATTTGCTTTTCATCACTCAACATTATCAATTTATGGAATTAGTAATCATGTATTTAATAATCTAGTCAAATAATAAAAAAATCAGCTTAATTATATAAAATTTGACTTATACCTATATTAGCTTCAAATCCCTATCTTTCATTCGAATTCCTTTCAAATCACAACCCTTAAACCAAAGCTTCATTATTAAATAGCCATAATTTAAGTCAATGACTCAAAATTACAAAATTAAAAAGATCTAAAATAATTTTCTTACATATCAAAAATGAAAAATACTTTATCCACATCTAAAAAATGCTCTTTTTGTTTAATCTTTTTTAATATGTAGTACTTGCTAGTCTCAAACTTTCTTTTGCTTTATTACTGAAATTTTGTGATGTAAATAGTTCCCTAATAGTGGTTTCCTCAAAATATTTAAAAGGCTGAGATTAGTATAAGATGTAGAGGTCACTGTTAGAATAAAACTCCATCATCCTTTAGAGCAATGTCTGATGGAAGTCTAAGGTCTTTAGCTTAGCTAAGAAGTTAGAGCCAATATTACTAGAACCTAGGCATATAAAGATATAGAGATTAGAGAGAGACATTGTGCTTGCTTATTGAATTTAGGTGGAGAGTGGTGATGGCAACCAACATTAAAGGTAGATTAGAAAGAAAAGTAAAGGGCTAAAGATGTTAACAGGGGATGAAAATAAAAAAAAAGTAAAAAAGAAGGGTCTATAATTTTTTTTGTTTCTTTTCTTTTCAAATAGTAAATAAATTGAAATTAATTCTCACTTGATGGAAGATTTAAAATTTTAAGTTGTTGATTCTTTTCTTTCTTCCTTCATGCATTTCATGTCCTTAAAGACTTTAATTCACTTAAATTTTACTCTATAAATTTCATTACTAAGGGTTACATAACCATCCTAGCTAATATTTGCTCTATATCCAAATTATTTTCATTATGTTCTATTAGTTATTGAATTCAAAATGCTCAAGTTATTTAACTTATTTTTAATTTGTTGCTAATAAATAAATTTTCAAAATTTCAAAAACTTTAGGGCATTACAATTCTCACCCTCTTAGAGAATTTATTCCTTAAAAATCAAAAAATTCATCTCTTAATATAATGAAGTATCACTTCCTTTAAGTATTCCTAATACTTCCCATAATTCCTTCCTAGATGAACATTTGGTGCAATTATATCAAATCTTAGCTTAAATTGCATGAGTAAATTCTCATCTTGTGTCATTCTTAATAATATTTTCCCCAATGCATAAGATCTTACATTCTAGATTCTACTTTATATCCTTAGCTTATATCTTTTCTTTCTAAAATCAACTATTGAGCTCTTATCCATATACACCAATTCCTTTATACTCTACTATAAAAACACCAATCTAATCGAGGTTGTCAAGGCTACTTCTATTTACATATTAACATCTTTCTTATGCTTACTCTCTATATTAGGCAAACAAAAATCATCATTGACCTTCATTGTGTTTCCAGGTAATAATTGATCTATGTTCCCACTTAACTAGTAAAAGGGCAAAATTGCATTGGAAACTTCTCAATTCTTGCCTCTCAACATATACATACTATGACCTTTTACAGCATCATATCTTATTCCTAAAATTGCCTAAGTCAAAGCTTTGATACCATAAAACTTAACACCCCTTACCTTGTCCAGTCATCTAACCCGAATAAGAGGTGGCACATTATTGGTTACTACTCACATCATCTTATCTCACTTAGGCATTCATAAGAATAAACCCTTTTGAAATAACACGGTCTTATCAAATAGCTTAAAAGATCCTATCTTAATAAAATCCTTAATAAAAGATACATTAATAGGGCTCATTGTATAAAAAATCTAGCTACATATTGGCTGCGCAGTAAAACTAGCCTAATTTTTATGCCTATAGAAAAACATTTTATAACCAAACACATCATAATCCATACCACCTAGATCCTCTTGATCAACCACAACTTAAGACATACATTCTAAGTAGATAACACATGCATAATAAAATCATCTAGTTTTGTCCATTACAAAACATCATCTATCACTTATTACCAATCATAATCTTATAATCGACCGTCAATACACAACCTTCTCTTATAAGGTATCCATCATTATATACAATCTAATAACACATCATATTATGAAACCAAACTCAATAAGTTACAAACCAATATATATATATATATATATATATATATATATATATATATATATATATAATCATTAGTTTCAAAGAACCTCATATATAATACATATAAGCTTTAGATTTATACATCAAAATATTATACCTCTATGCAATAAAGTGATAACATATAAGAATCTCCTTTGGTCCTCTTTACATCTATTGAGACCTACATCTTATATCCTTATGGCATGTACTCATAACCTATGCATCGCAAATAAATATGATGTGCTAAGCATAAAGCTTAGTGGTGTATCTAATAACTTACAAAAAATACATGCATAGAGTATTCATGATATCATTATAAAACATGCATAGCATAATAGCATAAACAAGGCATTATGTCATATGTATAGCATTAAACATAAACAAGGTATTAAAATAAGTAATCTAAAGTATGCTTACAATCAAGTTCATAATATACCATTCATTTCATATCATCTATAATATAGTTATTTTCATGTCTTACATTATCCTAAGAATTATACATTATCTTAAGCTAGTTAATCAATTAAGTATGCCCATGAGTGATACATAAAATCCTAAAATAGAATAATGGGAATTGATAATCACAAAGGTTTGACAATGACTCGAAGGTCTTCCCTGAAGGCAAATGCAATGACCTGAAAGTCCAGAAATAAGAACTAAAGTACCCTAATAGCTACTAATCTCCTAGTTAATTGGCTAACCTATCCAAGCTAGGTTGCATACTTATATGAGACATCACCATTATTAATTATGTTTCATGTTTTTAAATTAGCTTTTAAAAAATTTAGATGTCCTTTGGCCAACAAATGACCAAAGGGTAAGTAACTAATATTTTCTTTATCATATTATATCCATTCATATTTTCTTTCATGCATATGAGCACATGCACATCCTATCATGTAAAACCCTCTTTTATAATTTATAACAATTATCTTAAACCATTTGCATCTCCACATCACATAAAAGCTTTTCTTACATTACATTAATCATTATCATATCATCCATTCACTTTGTGAATGCCTAAGGCACCTAATATCCAATAAATATTTTGTCATGATACTTATTACTTTCATACCTTAAATGTGCATATGCTAATAATATGCATTTACATAAACATTATTGTAATGCCGGTAAGTCTAAGTTTTATGAATAGTACCTTTTTGGCATCAATAATGTTCTTTATGAGTCAGAGCACCTTACTAAGGCTAGAAAGGGGCATATTGGTCCAAGAACTTTGACAGACTAGAAACTAGCAAAATGAAATAATTAAAAAATTTAGTAGAACCAGTAAATCATTTTGAGTTAAGAATTAGTGAATAGTGACACAAAACGAGGTTGTGTAGGGACAACCCTAGGATGTGCTTGGATAGACTCAAAAATACCATACCGTAAACCTCAAAAAATTCAAATCTATATAGTAGCAAAGGAATTGTAATTTTCTGAGGCCATTTGATATTTATTCTGAATATTTTATTTTAGCAGGTGAATAGTACCTATAGCTGTTGATGGAATTTAGACTTGAAATTTTATGGGGCTCTTAATGGCACTAATTGAGGAATTTTAAAATTGAAATGGCTATTTTTTGAGGTTTAGAGAAATTTTTGTGAATTTCTAAAATTTAAATGAAAACTGAGAGATACAGGCCGTTAGATCGCCATGTGTCACGATTTGGGCCATCCACCCCACCCCTATAAAAGGACCCACACATGTGAGAGTGTCACATGTGTAAAGCCATCTTCCACCTCCCAAGTTGACACCATTTCCCATTTCTCTCACCTTATTTTTTCTTCATTTCCCTCTCCTCCCACAACAAAATATTACACTCCACGTATGGTTCTTGACCTCCACAGTCTTTTGAAGCTAATTCCATTGTTAAAAATAAAAAAAAGGCTAGAAAAGGAGAATTTTAGACTTAGTGAATAGTGTTAAATTTTAGTGTAAGTATTTTTATTTTTGTTTTAGGTAGTTTAAGGTATTTTAAGAAATCCTATGGTTTTAAATTTCACTTTATAGTTATGTAGGATTTTTAGGAATTTTTCTAAGGTAAAATCCTTTATATTTAGGGCAAAGAGAAGATGTTGGAGGATCAAAGGCCATCAAGTGGTGGAAAAAATGGTGTTTTCACACCTTAGGTATGTGGACTTAACTTATTGGATGCATGCCATATAGTTTTTCATGATTTTGCCTATGTTTATATGCATGGAAATGGTGTAACTTAGGGTTAGGCATGGAATTGATGAAAATGAATGGTGTCATTATGTTAATGGCATAAAAAAATAACATTGTATGCATGATTTTGGATGGAAGAAACCAAGTGTAGGTGTGTGTGCTAGGTGTGGCCGAATAGTGTGCTTAGATGGCATGGTATGTGTATTTATGTATATGACATGTTAAGCTTGGCACTGACATGGAAATGAGATCCAAAATTTCATGCTAATAATTTGGATGCAATTAATGAATTGTATGGAAAGGTAGCTTGAGAAATGGTAGCCTAAAAGAATATGTAATGTGGATGTAAGTCATAGGATGTGAAATGGAATCACATGTGTGCAAATAATGGCAAGACAATGATAAATAAAGGGATAATGATTGTGGGATGAAAGGATTCTAGCCATAATAAATTTATGATGGATATGCTTAGAAATATGGCTAGCATAATTGTTGGAAAATGACCAAATGAATAGTAACTTACTCAAAAATGGCCAAATGAATAGTAACTTTGTGGCAAAAAACCTAAATTAGAAAATTATGTGTGCAATTGTGTGTAAAATGAATATGGGTGATGTTAATGACATGACATAAGGTAAAAGATGAATAAAAACTACATGAGCAAATAATGAACAGTGACATGCCCCATTAGTTAGACACCCACTAGATGGGTTGATTGGTTTATTAGGGAATTAGCAACTGCTAGGTAGGTTTGTCCTTCTAGGGCCACTATTGTTTGAGATGATGGCGGGTGTAGCCACTGAGGTTCTGAGGTTGAACCTTACACTCTCGAGTTTTAGGAGGTCCACACTAGGCTAATCCCTGCTACCTATTGGCTTCATATTGATATTAGGAGGTACCACGGGGCTGATCCCTACTATCCACTTATGTTGTACTAGAGATACTGACTTGGGGTATTAGGAGGTCCCACAAGGCTGATCCCTACTATTCCACTTATAGATATTGGGAGGTTTATGAACTAATCCCTACTATCTACCAGTCTGGTATTAGGAGGTCTACAAACTAATCCTTTTTATCAGACTAGGTAGCTATAGCTATCGAGGCCAAAAATGTAGGCCACTATACAAGATAGATCCCATTATCCAGTGTCTAAAAGTGTAGTCTATCTGTTATAAGCCTAAAAAGTATTAAACTTAATAAAGACTATTATTTGACCATTAATAAGGGCTATTGAAGTAATACATGGATTTAAATAATTGAATTGATCAAATGGTGCACACACTAGTTACTTGCATAATAAGGCACTATAAGGTATAGTATATAAATGGTACCTTGTCAGATAAACCTATATGGAAATGATTATAATGTTTATGCATGTATACATATGGCCTCATACATGTTTTTGCATTCGTGACACATTTATTGTATCATCTCTACCACTGGGTATATACTCGACATATCGGCGTTCTAATGTACAG
>CANXYI010913696.1:0-11536 GCA_948208565.1 Hura crepitans
ATTATCATTGATTGGAAAGACTCGTAAGGAAGGACCTTCGCTTGTGGGAGCCAATAAGCCTTTTGACCAAACCATAAGCCCATATAGTTAAACTTAGCAACTTCCCTTAGGTTGTATAACCCTAAGAGTTTGTTTTTCCATTATGGTTGCTATGTGGGCTTATTGCATTTAACTTTTTTTGAAGTGGGGCTAAGCTTATTGTGCCTTTTATTTGGAATGGGCCTAACCTAATTTCACCTTAAATAAGACTTAAATGTCATAGGCAATTATTCTTGCATGCACTTTAAACAAGAGAGGTCATTAGGCCTAATTAAGCCCATACTCGAACTTATGTATCCCCCAATGATGCTTAGGTAACCCTACTTAGGAAGAATGACTAAGACCATGTATGTGGGAGCAATAAGGTTAGAAGGCTTATTGCTTGTTTTTGTCTTTGTACACCCTAACCAGTATCCTTTTTTTTAACATCACATTATACTTACTACATAACATAAAATTTACATAATTTTTATTTTATATCTTTCCTGTTTCTATATACCATGTGTATATCATGATTTATCTTAATACACATGCATAACACTATACCTACTACATAAACTTTGTGTCTTTCATGTATACCATATGTATCTCATTTTCATCCTAAAACTTATGCATTATAAACACACTTCATTTAGACTTAAGTACACTTCACACTAGCATATGACATGCTAACCATGCATCAAAGACTTTCATCTTGTAAAAGCCCATTAACCTCTTACTCAAATATCTTGTGATTCATCCATGCACTAACTATCAATACCATACATCCACACATATGCATGCATCATATTTGTTCTTATAACATCATTCATATAGGAGATGTGGAGCACACATATTAGGCATTAATAGGAACAATGCATAACATTAGGCAACTCTGTAAATCATGCACTAAAGTTGTTGTCTTTTATTCATACATCAATATATGTTTCACATGAACAACATTGCTTTATTCATACAACTTAGGCTTAGGCTTAGTCAAGTATCATTGATCTACAACACCCTAGGTCACATATATTGTAAACGTACTTCACATTAGCCATCCATGTAGGCATGTATAATACAGATGCCATAGTATCTAAGGAATAAGCACCTCACATATGTATCTCATGCATACATCCTTACATGTATCCACACAAAACCATACATATAACTTCACTACATGCATCATGAATATATCCCTAGGCATACGCCTTTTATACCTCTATCTTATATAATGAACCCATAAGTGTCCTAATGTGTGAAGCATGCATCATTCGCCATGAAACCATCCATATATATGTCCTGAACAACAAAACACACACACATTGTAATCCATGTACTTTGTAGAGATAGCTTGCATCATGCATGCATTGTCACCCTATATAAATATGCACCATGCTATTTTCATAAGTTGTACATAAGCTAACATACGTCTTACATCACGAACCATCTTATATACATAACTTCATGCAACATGCAAACTTTATCAATATCCATATGCATTTGTACTCAGATATATATCATTTATCATGTAAGCTTTATTCACTTTGTACCATCTTACCTAGTATTAGTGCGACATGCCTCCATTACATATCCACATTATGTCTAGGCATGCCATGTACATATCACATGTATTTGAATCATAAAAGTTACATCCCATACATACACTTGACATACTATAAGGTAAACCTCACATCCATCACATATCCACATGCATTTGTAGTCACATTATGTCTAGGCACATCATGTACATCATTAACCTTCAATCTTACAATCACCCATAAATGTTAAGCATAAAATAGCATTATTATCATAATGCTTAAAGCATGCATCATGTCATATTAACAAATGTATCATGCTAACTATAAGGATCATCCTCCACTCAAGGCTTTTCAAAGGAAAAGATGGCAATTAGACCCAAAACTGATGGTGAAGATTAACTTATGACTTGAGGCATGTTTAACAAAGCGATGGTAGCATTAGAATGAAGAATGATAGCACTTATAGAAGAAAAGATTCAAGAGAGGTTTAGTCCTAAAGTCTAATGACAGGTCACTCTAGAGAACCCAATATGTATGAATTCAACCATAAAGGCAAACAATGGCTAAAGAACTGGGCCAAGAAAGATTTCTCATAGACTTCTCCATCTGAATAAGCCCTTATCTATGATGTTTATGGAATTAAAAGAAGATAATCTCCTCCAACCTTTAATGCCTGAACACAATTCCTCATCACTTCTACCTAACCATCGCCATGACCTATATTATACTTTTCACCAAAAGACTGGCCACCTAACTAACAATTGCAAAGCTTTTCCTCGAGCCATTTAAGACCTCATAGATCGTGTCATGATACCTTACCCTGAAGATCACTTGTTACCAAACCTAACCAACATTCCTTAAATCTTTGAAAAGCAAGGATCTTTCTTCCTAACATCCAGTATGCCACCTTATAGGCCAGCTATTGACTAACTACTAGATCGCAGTAATCAAGGATACGGATGGATCTAAAGAAGATGTGAAAATCGCCATATTTTTCTTTTATAGTTGTTTCTTGTTTCTATTTTTGAACAATAAGAGTTTAATGAAACATCATTTTGGTTCTTTATAAGCATCTTTGTGTAACACAATCATTGTATAGCATGAAACTCATGAAAGTGAGTTAAGAGATTAAAAAAAAGAGAAAAAAAAATAAACATAATTAGCTTAATCCACATTTATTACAATCAATTCATGATGGCTCACCACCGCTACACATAATTTTAAAGCTCAAAACTTAATCTTTCCATGTAAAGCATGAGAAATATCCTTGAATGTGAGATGAGAGAAAGGAAATAATAAGCTGGGGGCAACTACACCCGAAAGAATACCTTTTGTTCAAATCTTAACTTCATAAGCTCCAAAACTTAAAAGCATCAAACTCATTTTATATCTTCAAAGCTTAAAAGTTCGTGGCAATCATACTAAAAAGTTAAACATTTTTGGTTCTTGCTCACACAAAAATCCAAAAGTTAGAAAGTGCAAAAATCCAAAGCATAAAAGGTTTCCCTTAAGCCTTAAACAAATGAGCATTCTCTTTTCAACTATGGATGGCCTCATTCAAAAGAAAAAAATGAATTTTCTAATTCCCGCTAGATTAATCAACCAAAAGTATGAGCCTAGGCAAAAATTAGGGAAATTCGAGAGAAAATAGTTAGTTAGAAAATCCTCGAGACTGACTAATAACGGGGATATCATCAATGCAATACTCAAAAAGGTCAAAAGGATGACATTCAACATTCAATAGTGTAAAGATTCAAAATGCTGGGGGGCATGAAGCTGGTAGCCACTGCAAGCCACCTATTAATATAAAGAGATCCATCAACTTCTAAGAGCTTCAAAATATATCAAGCCATTTTAAAAGGTGTAAGCATATAATCAATTGATCAAACATACATAGTTTGATCCCAAGCCTTAACCAAATGTGGATAAGCTAAAATAAATAAATAAAAAAGAAAGCTTGCTTGGTTAAAAACTCGTAAAGGGCATCCCAAGAAAAAATTAGAGCATACCTCGATAGACTAAAAACCCACAAAGGGTAGTCTAGGCAATAATTAGAGGTTAAGAGAAAATATTTAGTTGAAAAATCTTTAGACCAGCTAATAAAAAGAGTACCATGCTATGCAATCACATACATTTGCATGCTCATTATAATCATTCACTTTTTATTCACACATACTTAAATGTTTTCCATGGTAAATTCATATTTCACCTAAGCCTTGGCTTCAACATTGTTCACCTCTTAACCTACCTTCCCTAACCTTTCCATCACCTTAACTTGATCTCTTTCTTCAAGCTTACAACTTCACAACTTCATTCTTTTCTCAAACCTAACCTTGTCCTATGATAAGTCTAAGAGGAGAATGATCCTAATAACAAAACATGTACTGACTCATGCATTTAGACACATTGTCACACATACATCACAAATAATAGGTTTGCTCACTCACACTCATTTACATATCCATCTTAGAAAAAAAAGTACTTATTCTGCCTGTTCATACATTTGCCTGTACATCCATCATCCCTCAGTCATAGGATTCATTCATCACAAGAAAAGATGCACCATCATTCAACAAATATCTGCCTTCACCATTCATTTATCATGAGTAAAAATACATTCATCATACATTTATATTCATCACTTATCAATCGTAAAAGTCAATTCATTTGTTTAAAAGCCATAGTCATATCTTACGTGCATTCATCATTCACTCAGATTCCTCATTCATTTAGAAGAAAATAAGCAAAAACATATGCATCACTATATTTATTAGAAATGCATTATTCTTTCATTTAGAAAAGATTAGGAGCTAACACGCACCACCACATTCATAAAAAATGCATTATTTACCATTTAGTCAAAAACGTACCTTGCTATATTCCTTCATCTAAAAAAGATTTAGAACTAATTTACATATCACTCATTTATCACAACTTCATTCACTCGCACTTGTCCAAGTAAGTATATAGGTAATAGATACATATCCTCCCATTCATGACATATTCACATTGAATCACTCTATCATTAGAGTCATCTCATTAAAATACATCACCTTTAAGGTTTCACACTCATTCATAGGATAGAGTATCAATCATTCATTAAAGTCATTTCATTCATCACCTTCATGGTTTCACGCTCATTCATCTAAGATAGGATAGAATACATTCATTCACTTAAGAGAAAGCCAATCACCATATATATTCATACATTTACACATGTATCAGTTTATTCATCTAACATTAGCCATACACTTTAGGCACACCACTTATTAAGTTTAAATGTATAGGACGTTAGTAACTTGAAAGACAAATAACATACACATGCATCATTCAGAATAGAATCACATTTCTTTATACATTATGAAAAAAAGGTTCATCCTTCCAGTTGTCTAAGAACTAAGCAAAAACTTATCCATGTAGGGCACTACATTTAGTCATGCATACTCACATGCATTAGCCACATATCTACTACATTTAAGCCTCTAACTCATGCATCAATCATGCACTTACATCACACATAACACATGTGCACATGATGTCACACACATACTTGCATGATATTAACATCTTTAACACTAGATATGGTTTAAATCATTACTTTAAGAACTATCACTAGATTTAGTTTGGTCCATAACATCAGACTATTACTTAAGACCTATCACCAAAATCAGTTTGGTCCATAACATCAAACTATTACTTAAGACCTATCACTAGATTCAGTTTGGTCCATAACATTAGACAATTGCTTAAGACCTATCACCATATTCGATTTGGTCTTCAACATCTGATTATTGATTAAGACCTATCACCAGGTTTGGTTTGATCCATAACATCAGACTATCGCTTAAGACCAATCACTATATTCGGTTCGATCTATGACATCAGACTATTTTTCAGACCTATCGCCAAATTTGGTTTAGTCAGTTGACTCGGACCTATCACCAAATTTGGTTCGATTAGTATAATTAGACCTATCACCAAATTCGATTCAACTAGCATAATATAGACCTATCACTAGATTTGATTCGATCAACTTACTGAAACCTATCACTAGATTCAATTCGATTAACATCTTTAGACTTATCACTAGATTCGATTTGGTAAACTCTTTTAGACTTATTACTAGATTTGGTTCGGTCCGTCTATAGCTTACCAACTTGAAGATAAGCAGAAACCTATATTTAATATAGTTTATCTTCACTTAGAGGCGAATAGGCACCCGCATTCGATGTAGTTTTCTTTAGCTTCAATTCAAAGCATCTGAAGGCAAATAGGCACCCGCATTTAGTATAGTTTTCTTTAACTCTAAACAACTTGAAATTCTCTTGAAGGTGAATAGGCACCCATATTCAGTGTAGTTTTCTTCAGCTTCATTTCAAATCATCTGAAGACAAATAGGCACCCATATTCAGTGTAGTTTATCTTCACCTGATGGCAAACAAGCACCCGTATTTAGTGTAGTTTTCTTCAGTTCAACATCTTGAAATTCCCTTGAAGGTGAATAGGTGCCTATATTCGATGTAGTTTATCTTCACTCTAAGTTGAGTAGGCATCTATATTTGATAGAGCTCACTTTCAAACCTTATTTGGAAACATCAAAGCAAAAATGTGTTATGATCTAATTGGATTTTCACTTCACCCGAGGACAAGCAGGCACCGTATTTGGTGTAGTTTTTTTCACAATATGAATTCTTTTTTAAAGGGAAAATACAACTCAAATCTAGTAAGGCTTTGCAAATGATTTGGAGACAGGCAGCTGCATTTGATGTAGCTTCGCACTAGGTAAGTATACTTTTAGGTAAGTACTTTTAACTCAGGAACTTTAATGTGCACTATTGCTTTGGCATTTTACATCACACACCAAAGTGGGGGCAACTGTAGATGCCTCACTTTTTGGCTTATGATGATAACCAAAGATAGGCTCAAGCAATAAGGCAAGCAACCTGGAAACCAAGTTCGCATGGACTAACATGGCACAGGTCTACTCGAATTTGATGCTATGATGTCCACACCTTAACCAGCCTAGCCCAGTTGAGCCTAAAGCCCAAGATCTACAAAGACAAGCTAAAGCCCATGTCTATATAGACTAAAAATAACTTGGCCCAAGGCTTATAAACTGGTGGGAAAACCTATGTATAAGTCTGCGTGGACGTAGTTGAACAAGTCTGCATAGACTTATCAATGAAAATCTTCCAAAAGCATGAGATTCCTATCTTGGCACTAAATCCCAATCTTAGAAGGACTTTACACCTTTGGACAGGATATCCCTAGATCCTATAAATACCACTTTTAGGGTATGGATTAAGGGGGGCTTAGAAGAAAGTAATTTTGAGAGTTTAAACCCATTGTCCATGAGTCTAGGAGTGGACTCCAACTAGGAATAGCTTTACTAGCCTTATTAGCCTACACTCAAAATACTATTCTTCCTAAATCTTACCATGACACATTATTGCTTGAAGTTCATTGACAAAGGTAATATCTAAGGCCTCTCACTATACATATTGATGCTATTTTCATAGACCCATGATCTTTAAGTATTGATCTCAAGTAAGGCAATTCTATGCAATCCCCACTTTGATCATAGGAGTAGGTCATCATTTTAAGTTGTTCCATCTTGTATAATTGATTATTTTCATGTTATGAACTTTCTGTTATTTTTGTCCTAATCGTACGAACCTATCTATGAGTATAATGAAGTCCACATAAACTAAATTTATGATATGTGTATGATATGTTGTCTGTATGGACTTAGGTTCATTAACAGTATCTTATGTCTTATATATCATATTTTCATGTATTCTATTTACTACATTGATATGTTTGTATGATATTGCTATGTATAGTGATTCTATTCTCTTATAGGTATATTATGCTGGAACTATTATAAAGTTTGTACGGACTCTATCTCATGAGGAACATAGTTTATATGAATGAACTTATTTTATTCTTGTTTATTCTATCTATGAAGTCCACACGGACTCTCTCTAATAAGGAACATAGTTTGTATAGATGTATTTATGTTAAGCATATTTATTATGTTATAAAGTTTGCACGAACTCCTTTTTACGAGGAGCATAATCCATACAGACATTTACTTTAAATTCCAATTTTCACAAGTATTTATATTACTCATCCTCTTTATGTGTCTTTATAAATCCTTTATCTGGTATCGTTGACCTTTTCCTTTGAGTCATATGCAAGTGACCCTTTTCACTGGAGTGGAGGTCTGGACGGACATAATAACTATTATAAGATGTAATCCATATAGACACATGTTAAAGCTTCACAGAGTCCGCACGAACTTGATGACATATAGACCAGACCAATTAAATTCTTTCTTATATTTCCTTTGATTTTATACCCTTTTAATTCTCTTATTTTTTTTGGGATGCAATAGATAGTAAATAACTTGTTTTACATGCTAAAGCCCAAATCTCACATTAAAATGGTTTTCTAACTAATTAATCAAAGTTTTCATAATGAGAATGGATTTGAGTTTTTATTAATCAAAAGTCACATGAAAAATATATTTCAATAAAGGCCAATCTCTTAGAGATGGGAGTTAGGCAATTACTGCTAATTCTTATGGAATTACGGGTAATTGGTATGTGACACCATAATCAGTTAATGACTCAATTTTTGGATGTACAATATACTTGTTATATGCTTTAAATACTCCAATTTACTTATTATACATGAAAAGGTGATAAAATTGCTTTAAATATAATACATGCTTACTTGATACAAGATTGATAAACATTACAATATACAAAGAAGGCATATTATTTGGGCATAAATAAGATCTAAATTTTGAACCTTCTGGTACAGAAGATCAAAGGTCCTAGTGTAGAGGCCAGGTGGTGACTCTTAACCACTAACCACTCTTATCCCTAGTAAAATATCATAATCTCTACATTGGTACAATAGGGTATAACAGACTATTATACTGCATTATACCATTGGTTAGAAATTGGTATAACATGATATAATGACTTGTTATACTATATTGTACCATTTTCCATACGTTGCTGAAAGTTGGTAAATAGGGTATAACGGGCTATTATATCGTGTTATACCATTGGTTAGAAGTTGTTGGAAATTGGTATAATAGGGCATAATGATGTGTTATACCATTTTCTAGAAAAGGTTGGAAATTGGTATAATGTGGTGCTTGTCATATCGTGTTATACCATTTTTCATAAGTTGCTGAAAGTTGGTATAATGTGGTATAATAAGCTGTTATATCATGTTATACTATTAGTTTAAAGTTATTGGAAATTGTTATAATGGGCTGTCATATTTTGTTATACCATTGGTCAGAATATGCTGGAAATTGGCATAATAAGGTATAACAAGCTGTTATACCGCATTATACCATTTTCCATAAGTTGCTAGAAATTAGTATAACAAGGTATAACAGGCTATTATACCATATTATACCATTCTCCATAAGTTACAAGAAATTTGTATAACAAGGTATAACAGACTGTTATACCGTATTATACCATTTTTCATAAGTTATAGGAAAATTAGTATAAAAAGGTATAACAGGTTATTATACTATGTATACCATTAGCCAAAAGTTGTTGGAAATTGGTATAACAAGGTATAACGAGCTATTATATCATGTTATACCATTTTTCATAAGTTGCTTAAAATTAGTATAATAGGGTATAACAAGCTATTATACTGTGTTATACCATTTTTCAGAAGACGTTAGAAATTGGTATAACTATAACACTAAAAAATCCCATTGTTATAAATAGTACTTTTTAATACATGAATAGTGTTTCTCAGGACTCGGGTCACACTAATGTGATCGAATGGAAGTATTAGTCATAATATAATTTTAGGTAAAATTTGAAGTGAAAACAAATTTTTTAAGGTGGTTAAAAATGATAGCAAAGTTTTTACAATAGTGTTTTATAAATAGTAACCTAGGTTTAACTGAACCATAAAATGTTTTTTTGCTAAAAAAGACTCGGGATTATACAGCTTGATACTCAAATATTACAAATAATCTAATGGCATTGGAATTAGAATTGTTAAATATCAAAAAGTATTTTATAAAAATCGATCAAAGTTAAAAGTATCATTTTTAATCAATTTTTTATGTTTTTCAAATGCGATTTTTTGAGGCTTTTGAGTCTTATTTTAAAAGAATTTATGGGACCCTTAAATATGCCTTTGATATTTAAAAATGAGAGGAAGAAATTAAAAAAAAGAAATGAGGTATGGAAAAAATGGTGGCCTTTAGACTTAGGAAGAGAATTTGGACCCTTGGATCATTAGACTTATAAAAGGGAGTCAAAGTCTTTTATTATGGTCAACATAGGAATAGTTCTCCATCTCCCCCTCTCTTCCTAGCCAATTACATTCTCCATGAAAGCTCTCTCATTGTTTTTTTTTCTTCCTCTATTCTAATACCACAAAATGATATCTAAGCTTTAATTAAGGTGGTTTACAGTCTTTCAAAGGCAAAAAAGAGCTTAGATAAGGGTTTGAAAGAGGAGTTTTTGAAGGTTTAGGGGGTTATATGAATAGTAACCCTCAACTTGGTAAGTGTCTCTTTGAATACTCTCATATTTTTCTAGGATACTTTATGGGTTCTATAAGTTTTATCTAAGGTCATTTTGAAGTTTGGTCACTCATGGAATTTTGTATGAATTTTTATGTGTGATTTTGGTTTATGGTTATAGACAAAGAAGAAAGGAACAAAGCTAAAGGGAATGAAAGGTTTAGAAGGACATTTTAGGTATAGTTAGCATCCTTTGTAAGTGTATACAAGATCACATGTTGATGTGTGTGCTTTTCAAGTTATTACAGTGTGTATGTTAAGAATGTTAAGGTTATTATGTATATAATTGATGTGCATTAATGAATATGAGTATTTGGTTGTTGAATTGAGTTAATGGCATGCTTAATGTGATGATTTGTATGAGAAATAAAGCTTTGGCATGTTAGAAGTAGGTATGGCCAAACCTTCAATTGGACATATGTGAATGTGTTTTAATGCTTAAGTTGGCATAATGTGATCAAATATGTGTTTAATTAAAGTATTATGGAATAAGAAAATAAGTGTGTTGGTATGTTAAGAGCCATAAAATGAAGTTAATGTATGAGATGGACCTTTAGGGCCGAAATTCATGTATTGATATTACATGTATGTAACATGTAATTTTAAGTCTAAAATGAGATGGTAAGTTAAATTTTAAGTATAACTAATGTGTTGTCTAAGCTATGCCTATAAAGATGACCATATAACTAATAAAAAGAATGTGTTCGACTATAAATGGGTGAGAATAATAATGTTAAACCTTATAAGCATAATGGCCAAAACACATGTTAGAAAGTGTAAGGCAAGTATATGAAATAAAAAATGTATGTGTGTGATTATGTGATTACCATGTATGTAAAGCATGATGTTTTAGAGCATAATAATCTACATGAGGTAAAAAGTGAGTTGATGACATGATCTTATGTGGCAATATCTTAAGACAATATGGGTTACTAATAAGGTGTGTATGAATATGTTGAGATTTAAAGTATGGAAATCATACATCTTATTACAGGAAGTATGTTACTTGATGTGCTTGTGTCATTGTGATATGGTCGAATTGCCTTATGATCATAAAGGTAGTTTTTTTACACTATAATGGTGTTATAATAAGGATACACACCTTAAACGCATAAAATGCATATTGATGAATGCTAAGTAATTTTAATTAATATTCTTGATAATTGCCCCTATGGTTATATGTTGGCTAAAAACAACAATTTGAATACAACCTACAATAATTATATGGAACATTAATAAACATGGTGATTGGCCTATAAGTGTTAAATGACATAGTCTAGATAGATTGACTGGTTAACTAAGGAATATAGTAGCTACTAGAGTACCTCTATACCTAAATGAGACCTATAGATTTAGATTTAAATGACCTTCGGGTTAGATGAGACCTTTGGGTTCGGAT
>CANXYI010913823.1:0-13119 GCA_948208565.1 Hura crepitans
CAAAGCTTTATAACTAATGTCGATGCCTCAATTCTTATGCAAGTGACTTGGCACCCTGGGCACACTTCTCGGATCTAGTGGCACTGTTCATGAAGCCTCAATGCACAAGCATTATAGTATGGCTCCTTATGAGGCATTGTATAAGAGACGATGTATGACTCTTTTATGTTAAAGTGAGTTGAGTGAGCACAAGCTTATAGGATTGGATTTGGTTAAAGATGCTAAAGAGAAGGTGAAAATCATTAGAGAAAAGTTGAAAACTACTTTATATAGACAAAAATCCTATGCGGATATAAAGAGAAGAGACATTGAGTATAAAGTCGATGACAAGGTATTTCTCAAGGTATCTCCATGAAAAAAGGTGTTGAGGTTTGATAAAAAAGGAAAGTTGAGTTCGAAGTTTATTGGACCATACGCGATCATAGAACGTGTAGGTCTATTAGCCTACAGACTAGCTTTACTTATAGAGTTGCAGCAGATTCATGATGTGTTTCATGTCTCGATGCTGAAAAGGTATAGATCAAACCCTTCACATGTGTTGATAGCTGAAGAAGTGGAGATATGACTAAACTTGTATGAGGAAGAACCTATAAATATCTTAGCTAGAGAAGTTAAGGAGTTATGGAATAAGACAGTGCCATTGGTGAAGGTGTTGTGGCGACATCACGGCATGGAAGAAGCAATATGGGAGAGCAAAGCTCAGATGAAAGAGTAGTATCTACATCTCTTTGAACCAGATATGTTGAGGATGACATCTCTTCTAAGAGGGGAAGAAATGTAACAACCCAAAAATCACGACTCTCATGAATAGTACTTTTCGGGGTGAATAGCACTTCTCAAAACTCGAGTCGCACTAAGTGTACTAATGGAGAGTATTAATTATAAGAGAATTTTAGGCAAATTTTGAAGCCAATTCGAAGTCATTTGGATGGTTAAAAAATGCTAAAGAAGATTTTACAACAGTGTCTTGTGAATAGTGCTACAGACAAAGCTAAACCGTAAAATAAATTAAAAGTTGCACAAAATAATATGAAAATGTTGCAACCTGATACTTAAATATTTTAAATAGTCCATTGGCTTTGGAATTGGAATTTTTAGATATCGAAAAGTATTTTTACTTGATTTTTGGGAAAGAAAATATATTAATTTTTTAGATTTTCTTCATTTTTCATGCTCAAGATTTTAGGGGAGATTAGAGGAGGATTTTATCTAATTTTGAGGATAGAAATAAGGGAAATCTAGCATTCCTAGAGGGGATAAAAATTTTATGAAAATATTAGGGAAAATAATTTTTAAAATTATAAATACCCATTTCCCTCCAATTCCCCTCTTTTCTAGCCACTTCCTCTCTCTCAATTCCCTCCAAGCCGACACACCCATCTTCTCCCTTCTCCTCTATTTCTTTCATCACACACTCTACCCACTATCAAAAATATATCCCGAGAGGTAGAGCATCCCGAACCGAACCTATAGACACTAAGAAACCCGAATTTGGCAATGTATCTTAAGAGGAATTGTAATTTCCTTCTCGAGGTGAATAGTGCACATTCGACATTCGGATAATTTTCTTTCAATTTTAATAATTTTTTTAGGTTCCTCAGGTGCCTAAGAGAGTATAAATAGGCTTGTTTTAATTTTTAGAGTTTTCTATGATTTTATTTGATTTTTTTAAAATCAAAATTATTTGAATTCATAGGTGAAAACTAGAACTGAGCTTCCTGAGGCAAGGAAAAGGTCTTGGAGAGCATCGGGTATCTCGGATAACCTATCTCAGTATGTGTAATCACTTTAAATTAAAGAAAAAGATATGATTATCATTATGGCATTAAGACATTATATGGCATTTAATGTGTTTAGTGATTATTAATGAAATTTTGGTATACATGAGGAATGTGAATAATGAATGTATGTATAGTGGTGGCTGAATGATTGTTATGTAGGTGTAAGTGCTTTTTCATGATGAATTAAGTGGTAAATGCATTATGTGAATTTGTGCATTTTAGGATGTTATATGTAGTTAATGTGCACATGTGTGTGTATCATTAAGAGATGATGGAATGTGTATTTATGTGACATGAATGAGATGCTAATGGTGAGAGCATGATGGCTAAATGGTCATTAAATGATGGCATGCTCATGTATGTAGTAATATGACCATATAAAGCCACTAAACGATACTGATGTTATATGAACATGTATAATAGATTTGAAGTAAATAGATGTGATTTTGAGCATCTAGGCATGATTTATAATTGTAAAGGTGTATGTGTGTGATTTAGTAGCCTTGGGTATGTGGAGGCCAAAACTTTATGTATCTGAGCCATATGTGCATTTTGTGATTTTTACATGTGGATTTGACCATAAAGCTTGCTTTAGCTTTGAATGCCATTGTGTGTGTTTACATGTGATAAAAAGAATGGGTGTGTGTACTTATAGTGATGGCTGAATGCCATCTCAAATGGTGTATGGTTTATTACCATGTAAATAGTTATCAAATGTATTCAAATCACTAAATATCAATATTATGTGTAAAATGGCATGTAATGTGAAATGTAATTGTTGTGCATACCCATGATACATTAGGCATTATAAGGCATGTGTGTAAACATATGATGATAATGAATAGTGATTAGAAAGCAAAATGCCTACATGTATGCTAATAAAGCTTGTTATGACTATAAGTGGTCATATGTTTACCTTAGCTAATTATGAGACCCGAGTCATGCTCATGTGCATAAAATGACTAAGTAATAACAAATTATGGGTAAAGCATGTTAATGAGGAAAGTAATGTATAAAAAATGGTTATGATGCCGAATGAGAAATCTAGCTTTCACACCTAGGTAAGGCAACTGATTTGTGATAGTAAGCTTTATTAGTGCCTAAATTGGCCATACAATGTATTATATGACATATGCCACTTGGCATGAGAATTTAGGCCTCGATAAGGTATGAAAGGGCCAATGTGACCAGTTTATGCAAGTTAAATCACAAAAAATGATATATATGTATGAGAATCAATTAAAATGAGATAAATCAACAAGTTTGATGATTCTTATACATTTAGAAAACCTAGTTTAGATAGGTTGACTAGTCAGTGAGGATTTAGCAGCTGTCATGCTTACCTTCGGGTATGAGAACTATAGGTCAATGTTTATGTGTCAATAAGCACAAGGCCTTTAAGCTAATGTTTTCACATACCTCCAGGTGTGAGGCTTACAGGCCAATGTGTTTATGTATCTATGAATATAAGTGCCTTCGAGTATAATGTCTTTAAGCACTTTTGGGTATGAGTACCTTCGAGTGCAATGTTATTACGTGCCTTCATATGTGAGGCCTTTAGGCTAATAATATCCATTATCTAGCCTTGGATAGTTGTCTTTTTAGTATGGGCATAAGTGAAACTTAAAATAATGGTAATTGTGACCTAAATGATGCGTTAATATGTGAAATTAATAATTATGATATAATGATGGGTTAAACCTAAGAAAATGATAAGTGTAGAAAAATGTGGAGTTTAATACACATAAAATTAATGAATTGGTGTATAAAGCGTCATGAAACCCGAACATGTGGTAATGGCACAAATGAATGGTTATGGTTCAAAATGCATGTTATTATACTCACTAAACGTGTAATTAAGTATATGTATATTTTTAAGTGATATAGAAGTATATTTTTGAGTGATATATGAGCATATTATGCATATGGTTTATTTTACTTATGTTAAGGGTAATTATGTTGTGATTATAGACATAATGCAGCTTGCATACATTTAAAGGCAAGTATGTGCAACAAAAATGCATAATTATGTAAAATTCATAATATATGCATACGTGTGATAGTAAATGATTTACTTGACATATATTTCATAACTGCATACTTAAACTGTCATATTCAAGATAAAGTGATTACACCACTAAGCAAAAGCTTAGTGCATTTCATGTTTGCAATGTGTATGTAACAGAGCAACATATTAGAGTCAAAGCTTCTGCCCTATAGGAGAACATGAAGGTTGCCCTTCTAGGGTACTTTTTGTTTCATTTTGTAAAATGATGATGATGTAAATATAGATAGTGATACTCTTGTGATTCTAGAGGGATTGGGCTTAATCTATAAACATGGGTCAGTTTTGTAACTAAAACTATATTTATTATAAAAGCTTTATATTTCTTGAGTGACTTGTATGATAACTCTTAATGTTGCATATGAGATTGTTGTCTGAAATGAGACTGAGGCTCTGTGATTTTTTTGATGAGTTAGAGGGTTAGGAGGACCCATTTAGAGTAGAGATGTGTTGTATGTCAATATAAAAGTGTTTTTAATAGGTTTACTATTTGGGAAAGTGTCCTGGTATAGCCATTATGCCTTCAGCTTTTTGACACAATGACCTTATTAATTGCCTCATAAAGTGTGCTAAATGGTTTTTAATGTTTTTACAACTCCTTAAGTTAAGAAATCATTTAATTAATAAAATTTTTAATTCAATCTAGTTTTATAGGTAGTGGAATTGAATATCGATTGTGCTGGCGCTCCCTATTTGAGTCTAGTGTATGGATTGGGTAAAGGGCATCACACTTAAGCTATACTCAGGATGGATAGGCAACCTATCCCACATTAAAAAGGAGGGAAGATGGTAAAGGCTTTATATGTAAAACCTTGGTACCCTTAGTTAGAGTGCTTTTGTGTGCTAAGGAAGTTAGGCCCAAAAGATAAAGCCGTGAGGTGACTAGGCAACTTGGGCCAAAGCAGACAATACTAGCTAGGTGGGCTAGGCTGTTATAATTGGTATAAGAGCCTGACCGTCCCCAGTATTGTGTGTCGAGGGGGACGCTCGTGTCCTAAGGTGGGATGGCTATGCTTAGGATAGATAGGTAACCTATCCCATATCAAAAAGGAGGGAAGATGGTAAAGGCCTTATATATAGGGCCTTAGAACCCCTGGTTAGTGTAATTTTGGGTGCCAAGGAAGTTAGGCCTAAGGGATAAAGTCGTGAGGTGACCAGGCAACTCGGGCCAAAGGGAACAATACTAGCTAGGTGGGCCAGGTTATTACAGAGGCATAGGTGACGGATGAGTATCTAGCTTAGATTATGAGTAAAGTCTAAGAGGGGAAGACTATAGAGTTTAAGTTGGGATGATAGATGTTTGTATTATCATGGCAAATTATGTGTTCCTAACATAGATAAATTGAGAACTTAGATATTTAAGGAGGCATATGAAGCTCTTTACTCCATGTATCCAGGAAGTACAAAGAAGTACCTGGATTTGAACCCTCATTATTAGTGGCTAAAAATGAAATGCGATGTGGTTAAATACATGGCTAGGTGTTTAACATGCAGCAAGTCAAAGTTGAACATCAAGTACCTTCTAGATTGCTACATCCAATAGCAATAACAGAATGGAAATAGGAGAAAGTGACCATGGATTTTGTGATGGGATTGTTAATGACAGAGTAAATGTGATGTTGTATGGGTAATAATAGATAGATTGACCAAGATAAGTTATTTTATTCCAGTCAAGATGGACTATTCTTTGGATAAGTTAGTGTGGTTGTACATTAATGAGATTGCAAGATTGCACGGAGTACCAGTAGCCATCATTTCTAATAGAGAACCTCGATTTACTTCCAGATTTTAGAAGAAATTACATGAAGCTCTAGGTACTTAGTTGATGTACAGCGCAACCTTTCACGCTTAGACAGATGGGCAATTAGAATAGGTGATATAGGTACTGGAAGACTTGTTACGTAGCTATCCCATAGAGTTCGAGGGAAGCTGGGACCAGTATTTTCCATTAGCTAAATTTGCATATAACAATAGCCATCAAGCTAGCTTAGGTATGGCACCGTATAAAGCCTTATATGGTAGAAGATGTAGGACTCCTCTTTGTTAGAGTGAAATAGGTGAAGGTAAGATTATGGGGTTAGATTTGATCAAAAATGCAAAAGAGAAGGTCAATATTATAGGAGAAAGGTTAAAGGCAGCCACAGATTGCCATAAATCTTATGCAGACCTAAAATGAAGGGACATCAAGTATGAAGTGGGGGAAAAAAGTGTTCTTAAAAGTATCGCCATGGAAAAAGATACTCAGGCTTGGCAAAAAGGGAAAGCTTAATCCTAAATTCATTGATCCATATAAGATCATAGAAAGTGTGGGACCATTGGCATATAGGCTAGCTTTACCACCTAAGTTATCATAGATTCATGATGTATTCCATATCTCAATGTTGAGGCGGTGTAGATCTGAACCATCCCATATGATACCAGTAGAGGATATTCAAGTAAAATAAGACTTAACTTATGAAGAGGAGCTAGTGCAGATTCTAGCTAGAGAGGTTAAGCAATTGAGAAACAAGTCCATTCTATTGGTAAAAGTGTTATGGAGACATCACAAAGTAGAAGAGGCCACTTAGGAGATTAAAGAGCAGATGAAGGCTCAATACCCACAGTTGTTCACATCAGGTAATTTCGAGGATGAAATTCCTTTAGAGGGGAAGAATTGTAATGCTTGTAAATTGAGGTATCATAAATAGTACCTTCGAGGCTTAAATAGTGTTCCGGGGAAGTTAGGATACCTTTGTAAGCCTAGAGGAGATGTGTACTAGTCATAAAACTTTGCCGGGCCAAAAAATGGTGAAAATGAAATAATTTAAAAATTTAATAGAACCAATAATTCATTTTAGGTAGAAAATAAATGAATAGTAACCTTAAATGGGACTATGCTGGGAATAACTCGGGATGTGCCCGGACGGACCCAAAAATAGGACAACCTATAGGTCAAAAATTCCAATGAGTTCATTGGTGAAGAAATTTTAATTTTCTGAGATCATTTAATATTTTTTTCAAAATTTATTATTATACCGAGTGAGTAGTACACCTACTCGCCTTTAGAATTTGAACTTAAGATTTTACATAGCCCTAAATGAGTATAATCGAGGATTTTTAGGATAAAAGTGATTATTTTTATAACACAAATGAATTTTAAAATTTCCCAAAGTTTAAGATAAAACTAAGATTATTTGGGCTGTTAGATCACCATGTGTCATGATCTAACCTTGCCACTTGCCTATATATATGCCATTACACATATAAGAAGGCCACATGTGTAAAACAAAAGCCATCTCTTTCCTCCCCCATAGTGAAACTGACGCCACTCACTAAGAGAGAGCCTCCACCATTTTCTTCATTTTCCTACACCAATTCTCCACCAAACCTTGCAAAATTTATATAAAAATTACCCTCCATGGTCTCTAGAACATTATCCAAGTGAGAAAACCCAAAACTAAGGTCTCAATTAGAAGTTATGGATATAGAGTGAATAGTGACATTTTTGGGTGTAAGTGTTCTTTTCTTAGTTTTTATTTTAGTTTCATTTAGCTTTGATAATTCTAAGAAAGACCACATTTGGAGATTTTGATTTGGAGCTTTGTAGAATTTTATATGAATTTGCTAAGTTCTAGGTTACATATATAGGTGAGAGAAGAGCTAGTGAAGAACTAAGTGTTCCAAGGCCATAAAGTGGAGAAGAAAGGTGGAAATCAACCCTAGGTATATGGATTTGGTGCAATTGATGCATGCTATGATGCATGAGTATGTGTTCATGCATAACAATGTGTATGGAAGTGTTGGATTATGCATATATGCATGTGTTTTGATTTAATAGGTATGCCATAATGTTAATTATATGATAAAGATATGTTTTGGATGTGAATAGCATGTGTATGTATGCCATGCATGTATGGCTAAATTTATGTCATGGCATGCACATGCATGCATGGTAAATGATGATTAGTTAAGATAATGTAAAATGTGATGTATAACATGTATATGCCATCAAATATGGGAAATGAATATGTAATAATAGATATATGGATAACATATTGATTATGTCATAATGTGGAAAGCAATAATGCAGAGGGGAAATGTACCTAAAAACGAGGATTAAATGGTAAGTGTTGATATGTAAAGAACTATAGAATTGAATGAATATAATTATTGGTGTCAAATGGTTGGATGATGAAAGTAGTTCATAATGAATGGAAAATGGACATGATGAAAAGTGATATGGCATGCAATATAAGGAAAAATGCCATGAGAAAAATGAGGAAATAACCAAGTGAAAAGTGACAAGTGACCAAATGAATAGTGAAAAATGACCAAATAAATAGTGCCATTTTTGTAAAATGACGTATAATTGTTTAGTGAAGGAAATGACTTGCAACTGTTTAGTAAAAATGAGCAGATGAATTTGATTGATAACTACGTATTTATAATATAGAACTAAGTAAAATAAATGAGCAATAAATAAATAAAAATAATTAAAAGACAATTGGCCCATTAGTTAGACACCTACTGGATGGGTTAACCAGTCAACTAAGGATTAGCAGCTACTAGATACACTGTGCCTTTGAGGCTATAACTATGATGATGGGAGCAGCTGTCGAGGTTGAGACATTAACCACTGCACTATGTGGGTGCAACCATGACAATTCTAAGATGGGACCACTGCACTAGGTAGGTGCAACTGCTGAGATCTCGATATAGACCACTACACTATGTGGGTGTAGCCACGGTGGTCCTAATGAGGGCCATTACACTATGTAGGGTAAGTGCAGCTACCAAGGTCTTGAGATAGGCCACTGTACTATGTAGGTGCAGCCACGATGGTTCTGAGGTGGGGCCACTACACTAGGAGGGTGCAGCCATTAGGGTCCAAAATGTGGGTCACTACACAATCTAGATTTCCCTTGTGATTTAGTGTTTTAAAGTGTCGCCTTTCTAGTTTGGGTCTGAAGATAAAAATGAATGTTATGTATAATAACCATAGATACTGAATAGCAAAGTCATATAAAATAAAGGCTATAACTAAAGATTGGTAATGTAGTTAATAAGACATAATAATAATTTAATATTATTTTAATAATACTATTCTAGTATACTGCATGATAGATGTTTGATTTGTGTGAAGCATATATGATTGCATGACATACTTTTATTGCATTAAATCTACCACTGAGTTATATACTCAGTGTGTTAGTGTCCTATGTGCAGGTTTGTGATAAAGTAACTATCCAGCCTCAGTGTCTTTTATAATGTAGCTATTCAAATATTTAAGGGTATCATTCTTTACTTTTGATGGTTTTTATTTAGCACTCATGTGTATATATGTGTGGGGCTAGGCTTAGTTAGGCCAGTATTGAATGTATGTATATTATGAGCCTGATGTTTTAATGGATACCTAGGGTGATATAAATATTTAGCTTGTTTGATTGTTGTGGGCCTAGGCCCTGTGTGTTGATGACTGTGTGCTGTGGTATAATGACATGTGAATTAGAGGACTAGAAGGGTCTAGGAGATGATAGGAAATTGAGAATGATCTTAGAAGTGTATTTTTGCAGGCATATATTTTGGGGTTAGTCACTAAGGCAATGGTTATGCTACCCAAATTCCCATAAAATGAACAACTGGCATAAAATATATTTTTGTCAACTTGAAACATATCTTTATCAGATGGAAATTGTCAGTATAAGAGAACTATATGGAAAATTTTTAGAAAATACCTACATGGATAAATAAATTAACTGAAGACATAAGTGTTAAATGAATGAGCCCTACAGCAATTTAAAGAGGGGTGACCAGTGAAAAGTAGCATTCCTTGTTTAGTTCCTTCGGGAATAGGCAAGGGGTGTTACATATATTGTTAGACAAAATAAGCAACAATTATTCAAGAATACATGTAGGACAAATGGATATGCATGGTGAGCCATTATCTCCTTTCTATAACTAGTGTGGGGATCATAAAAAGACCACCTCACTTGACTAATTAATCCTTGAAGATCATTGAAACCATGGATAAGAATGTATAATTAAAGTTACCTTAGGACTTACTTAGATATGGAACCAAACTATAAGATAAAAGGCTGAGTTTTGAAAGGAAGAATTATTTTGTGTGGCCTAAAGTATTAGTAGATCAAATCCTAGTTTGGAGTTTGAACACCTTAAACTTATGAAGTTAGGGCTTTTTTCTTGATAATGAGAAGTTTTTTCTAAATAAGTTGGTGGGGAGAGGGTATTTATAGTGTTTTCTTGGCAGTATTCCCATACTAAAAGAGGAAAAGTTCAATTTGGATTAAGAATTAGAGTCTAGATAGAAAGACTAACATTCTGGAAGTGTTCACTAACATTTTGGAAGCTTTTCATCTGTAAGTCCATGTAGACTTAATCTTGTGAGAAATTCAAGTCCATGCAGATGCTAGCTTTCGATGGGTTAAATGGGCAATGGCCCTTAGGCCTTTCGAATTTGACTGGTTCATTGATAGTTTGCAAAAACTAAGTATTGTTTGGTCAATTTGTTAGTCCATGCGAACATGGATTTGTGTTCCTTTATCTTTCAGTATTAGCTTGTCTCTAGTTATTATCATTGGTCCCAAAAGTAGGGCATCTATAATTGCCCCCACTTAGGTGTGTGCCGTGAAAATGCAAAAGTAAAATAGTGCATAATAATGTATTCAAAAGAGTCTGTCCTATTTTGACCGAATGTGTTGAGTGTTAGATTGATTTGTGAGGTTAAATATGAAGAGTAAAAGGTATAGAGATGGATTGACATAAAGTTAAACCTAAAGAATACACATACGATGACATATTGACTTAAAGTTAAACCTGAAGAATGAAAATACATGATAATATTCGATTAGCGTGAAGTTGAATCCATAGAAAAATATGTGATAATGTTGGATTAATGTGAAGTCAAATCCAGAGAAAAATATGTGATAATTTTTTTATTAACATGAAGCTGAATCTAGAGAAAAATATGTGATAATATTGGATTAACATGAATATGTGATAATGTTAGAATAATATGAAGTCAAATCTAGAGAAAAATATGTGATAATGTTAGATTGACGTGAAGTTGAATCAAGAGAAAAATAGTATATAAAGGATAGATTAAGCAAAGCTTAAATCTTATTTGTTGTTGAAGCTGAAATATTGATGTTTGTATCTTTATTATTAAACTAGATTATCCTTTAAAGATTATTGTGGTAATGCTTAAAGTAAGCATTCCCCATTTTTTTTATAGGTAGTTTGCTATTTTGAAGAACCTAATTTTTAGCTTTATTGGCATATTATAACTATAATAATTGATTTTCAAAGCTGATTTAAAAAATGAATTGAAAGGATAATTTGATGTTTAAGGTAACAAAACCCCACTTTATGGTTTAGATAAAATGGATTTGAAAGTTGATTCTTCTCTATTTTGTTCTAGGTTTTTATAAATCAATACATCACAATTAACTAGAGTGTTTTCATATCTTCCACAATCATTTCATCCCCTTTTAACAAAATATGTATTAAGCTAGATTATGTTGAAGTGTTTTTGTTGAATATGATAACGTTAAAAGTAGGTTTTTCTCATTTTTAGTAATAAATTAGCTTTTGAGTTGAATTTGTTGGCAATTTTATAATGGAAAGTGCTAAAAAAAATTTAAATAATTTGAAATAATTTAAAAGACAAGGCTAAAACTATTAGTTTGAAGAAACCAAATAGATTGACCATTTTTTACCTTTTTAGTTCTTAGTCAAATGAGACATCTTTTGAATCATGTAAATATTTTCTTAATGAAGAGAAAATAGGCATATTGATGAAGAAAAATGTACTATAGTTGAACTTAGGGCTAAAACCATTTTATTAATTTAAAATTAAATTAAAATAGTTTGACTAATTTTAATTTTTAACATATGAAGGTTGAATTTATTTTATTAGTTGAAAAATCGAATAAAATTAATTAAATGAATAGCAAATATGCCTTGAGAACATGATGGTGAAGAGTGCTAATTCAAAGTTGGTTTTGTTGATTGGAAAAAGAAAATAAAGGTCAATTGGCCAAATATGACAAGAATGGTTTTCAAAATGCTATTTTTACATGTAATGTCATGTTTGGGAAAAAATATTGGTTATTATTTCCTTCAAATATTGGCCTGATTATTTCTAGACTTTTTCAAAGTTGTGTTCTCGAGCATCCTTAACAAATTAAATTTGTATAGACTCGGTATGCTCTTATTCATAGATTAGGTCCATGTGGACATTATTCAAAAAAGGTAGGTCCATGACCATAATCTATATGGACAAGGGGTCCACAAAAGGTACATTGTGGTAGTAGTCCATAGGGACATAAGCATTGGATTCGCACAATTAAGTCCGTGCAGATATTATCAGCAGTTTCAAAACTGTCGACTTTCTTTATTCTTCTCCACTCCTTAAATTTTCGTTAGTTTCTTTGGGTGGTATTTCTCTGCATCATTTTCTCCCTTAAAAAATTGTTTACATGGCTTCCTAAACTTCTTCATTTTCATTTGTCCACTCTTTGTTGACTAGAGAGGTGCCAACAATGCTAGCTTTGCTATCTCTAGTGATCGTTTCACCTCCACCTCAGATAGTGGACATCTCTATGCCTATCTCCTTGGGTTTCCTACCCTCTATCATAGTGAACTACCCACAGAATGTTAGGCTAATGAACAGGGTACATTTCGATCACCTGACATAAATCTTGGCTGATCTTGCCCACCACATATGCTCAGAGGGTATTCATAGGTTATTTTTGAGTTCCCTTTTTTTTTCTCTTTTATGGTTTGATATGATTTTATTTCCATTATTCTTTACACAATATTACTGGTTTGATAAATCTGTGTGGACATTGATGAATAAGGTTTAAAGGTTCATGCAGATGTAACTTATAGGTTAATTTTCTAAAGGCTTTAAGATGATGACCAAAGTCTTTCTACATGTGGTTTGATATTTTGTCCATGCGGACATTTGCTTGAACTAATTTGAGGCCATATAGACCTTTGGTGTGCGTGATTTTAATTTTGTGCAAACTTTATTTTGAGGTTGATTGTGTCATTTTTCCTTTCATCTTTTTTATTGAATTATGGGCTTCTATGTGTACTGATGTAGATTCGTATAGATCTTGGCTATACTTGGTCTATGTAGGCACAAGTTTTGGCTTTGTCTATTCCAAGTTCATGCGGACTCTTTACTCAAAAGTTTATGTCCGGACGGACCAGGTTGTGTCATAAAGCAATTTTGTTGTTTTAAGTTCCTCTTTTGGTGAGTGCTTACCT
>CANXYI010913929.1:0-15880 GCA_948208565.1 Hura crepitans
GAACCCCAATGGTCGGTTGAATTTGGCCAAAAACTAACCCCAATCAATGGCATTCACCCTAAAACTCAAATTCAATAATGGGTTTTCAAACGGGCAAAGCCAATTATAGTTTTGGAATTAGAAATCAAAACCCCCCCCCCCCCCCCAATTTGCATGCCCAAAAACCCTAATTTTATGTTCTGCAAATAAGGTTAATTTAGGGTTTGATTTTTTAGGATTTAAGTATAATATTTCAATTGGGATAGTGAATAACTGATATATCAAATTTGGTTAACAAAGATCCCAAAACCCACCAATTTCAAAAATGTAGATGCAAAATAATAAAATTCTTCCTCTCTTTTTTAATAGTAGCAATTCATGTAATAAGATAGAAAGACAAAGAAAAAAGTAGCAGAATAAGAATTGAGACAATTCGAGTTTAAGAGTAACAAGAAAAAATGTATAAATAATGTTTCATAGTAAAAGGGCTTAACACTAATCACAATGAATGGTAAATAAATTAATAAAAATGATAATAGATAAATATCCATTTACCTACGACCTTGCTCTGATACCAAAATGGTGTGAAACCCTAATGATATAATGATCCTAAAACTCTAAACACATAAATTTAGCACAAACAATTCACAACAAAAAATACTCTCTATTAAACCCTGAAGAAACATGTTTTTGAAAACTTAGATATTTAGAAATTAAAAGAAAAGAAATCAAATAGGTTTAATTTATAATTTGACCTGAAATTGTAATTACCTAATCTCTTAATGCAATAAGAAAGAATGATCTTTCTCACTTGCACACTTATAATTAGTTTTCAAGAGAAAATTTTTATTAAAAGATAATTTTTTAATTATATGTTTTACACGCCTAATCAAGGGTATTTATAGTCGTTGCACATGTTTAAAGTAAAACCCTAATCTTAATGGATCAAGTTTTGAATAGCCCAATAGGCTTAAATTGCTAAAAATAAAATAAGTCAAATATATAAATGTTATCCATAAACCTATCTCAAATAGTGGAATTTTTTGGTCATCTTTTGAACAAAGAGATGTTATCCGTATAAAGTTACCACCTTAGGTGGTGGAATGTTCTGGTACTCTTCTACATGCCCCATAAAAAAACACCACTTCAAGTAGTGAAATCCTTTAGATGTCTTTTATGTTTCCAAAGCAAGGCATAATGTCTTGGGCATTTCTATGTTTCTTGGACTAATACCCTTTTTTCTTCCAAAGCTTAGCCCATTTTTTCTATATTACTTCAATAAAGCTTTTAGCCAAGCTTGTAGAAATTCATCCTTTAATCTTTTATCCTATCATTGGTCCTTTAAGTATGGAAAAATCCCTAGTTTGCCCTCATCCACTAGAATGACCATTTTTCCCTCCTTTGCTCATATCACTATGGCTCTCTATCTCCTTAGATACTCGATAAAGGTATCATTGCTTTTCTACTTTAATAACTCTCAATTCTTAAGGGTTACCTTTATAGTAACAATTGCAATAGTACTAATAAATGCCTTAGCTAACTTATTCGAATCATCGCTTGTCTTCTTCTTAAAATGATACTTTGTAAGGGCTTTTTCATTTAACAACATGTTAAAAAGGCCTAAGATATGTTTCACAATGAGTATTTCTCCCTTCATAGAGGTGGCATAATGCTTGAGATGCAATCTTGGATTGGATGTCCAAAAAAATATGCTCATATTAGGTATTTAGAATTTATATCAACTATTCCTCAGATTTCAAAGAAATATCTTGTAAATTGATACCCTTACCACTAGACACCAACTGAGACATAGCATTAATCTTATGTTGCAACTTATAGATAGTAGGGTCTCCTTTTCCTAGGAATAGTTGGTTTAGCTTGGGGAACTCTCCCATCCATATCTATGTCATTAACCAAGTCTTCTACATAATCATCTTCAATATTAATCTAGGAAATACCTTTTTACTCATCTGCAAGCCGAGATAAAGTTAATGCTTGGTGAGGTTGCAATGGGGTGGATGGATTTGAGGTAGCTTGCTTTAAGGTTATAGAGTTTCTAGCTTGATGGTTTAGGTGTTAGCTTAGAGTGCCTAGAAAAGCTATAAGCATATAGCTCTTGAAGGCCACTAAGCCTTTATTAATTCCTCTTTTATTTTGGTCTAGGGCTTGGTCAATTTCTTGCCTAGTAAAAGGTGCTTAGTCTTATACATGCACAGTCATCTCATCAAAAGTAATCAGCGGGCTTAGTGTAAATAAATCATGAACAAACCTTTTCTATGGTGTTTTCTAACCTTTATGACCTATGATGCATGTCATCTATATAGGGTTAATTCAGGATACATGACAATTATCGTGTGATATGATGCATGTATGCATATATAAATGAATGCAATAAAAATGAAACATATACAGTAGGCTCCCAAACTTTTTTCTTCCACATATAAGGTCTAGCCATTTATCCTAGGTAGGGGTTTTGTTCAAACATCAATAAAAGACACACCAACATAAATGGTACACGATTTGAAATTGACAACAAAACACTCTTTATTCTAGGCATACGCAAGAATTTTGAAAATAGTTATTGGATAAATTCTAGTCATTTTAGAACAAAAATTAGTCTAGCCTGCTCTAGTCATAAAAGGCCTAACGGATTAAACTTTGTTTTCAAAGAAAAGATTGAAATTCATTTCACAACAAAAATCCACATCATATACATGATATAAATTTTATGGTATTCTAAGGCGAAGTGTATCTAGGTGACAACATGAGGTTATAGTATAGTACATTCTCAAAGCTTATTTTCCTCTATATAGGGTCCCATCTAATGGTTTTCCTAATCACGGGTTATAACATCCAATTGGCTTATAATTTTATATACCATTTAGGTATGAGGCTTTAAATTAGTGATTATCAGCCCTAACACCTCTTCAAACTGAGTGAAAATAAGGCATTGCTTTTGAAGGCCACTAAAAGGAAATAGGGATACAATTCATAAAAATGATATGAAACTTGGGAAATGATAAACCTTAGAACTAGAGATTTGACCAATACAAATTATGGCCACTTTTGGAGCAAATTCTCATATAGGAGACGTTTATAGTGGAGTCACTAGTTATAGGTACTTTCACTAAGTTCGAGTAGAGAACTGCTCAAACGAGCCTTAAGAAGGCATGTTCATATGGCTCGATAAATCCAAAATAGAGAGCTTAAGAATCCTACACAAGGCAATTTACCTTGTAATAAGTGTGAGTTGCTATCCAGGCTCAGGAACTCCCTCTTATTCATACTCATTAATTAATATTGGTTTCATCTCATTAGTCCTAACTTTTATTAAATCTCTTAAACATGTGATTATTAGAATTAAATAAAGAAATAAACACCTTAGCACCTCAAGAGCAATGCATCTTGTAACACCCCTTGCCTAATTATACAAAAAATCAGGCAAAGGACATTACTTCCTAGAGGTCACCCATCCTAAGATTTCTTTGGGTAGCTTTTATTTAACTTTTACTAAATCCTAATATTTTTGGCATTGCAAATATATTCAGATCATTCAAATTAATAACCATGTTTACGCTTATCATATGGCATCCATTCACATCATCATACAAAAATTTCTTAGTTTGTGCTAATGTCTATGTGCATTAGATCTTTACCTAAAATTTTCTCTAAGATCTTAATAATAATCATCCCTTTCTACCTATATAAAACACATTAATATGCATAAGTGCCTCTACATAACATTTACATGTCATCGTAATAGTAAAATCTTACCAAGATAGCCTTCGGCTACATTACTGATCATTTCACAATGCTTGTCAGTCTTACTATGTAACACTCCCTGCCTAGTTTGTAAGAAAATAAACAAAGGAAGTTACTTCCTAGAGGTCACCAATCCTTGGATTTCCCTAGGTAGCTTTCATTTAACTTCTACTAAGGTCTATCCTATTTAGTGTGAAGATTCTATTTAATAGAATCAATGATTTGTGATACACTTCCTAGGCATATCGCATTCATATGTCTAGTCTTACATAGAAATATAATACCAAGCTATTGATTGTAGCTATAAACTCTTTTCTACTTACTATATGTCAACACATTTACTGTTTAAGAATGATATTACCCAACGTCTCATAGAAACATGCACAAGTGCCTCAGTCCATAAAAACATATCAATTTTAAAGGACATCATCTTACCTATACAGTCTTCAGCTACACTGTTGGTCACCCTTACCATGCTAGTTAAACCTTTTACTTGTGCATCGAACAAGTGATACACTAAGTATACACTTAGTAGTGAATTTAACCAAACATGCATTGTATCATACACTCATTCACACACAGAGACAAGCATTTAATAATAGACTAAATAATAATCATGCCAATGCTCATAGGCTTTCTCTATCCTTTTTTTGTACTCTTTACACCTATGTTACTTTTAGATACTGACTCCATGAACAACTACAGTAACAACCGTTAAGAATATCTGTGACGAATACCTATAAATTCCTTATTCAAATTTTATCAACCATTAACTTATGTTTTCACATTCGTTCCATTTTCCTTTACATGTTGTACTTGAGATTCCATATGTATGTTTTTACTCAATATTTCTTTAATACCTGTGGTTATCTTATTTAGATGATTCAATGCTTATTTCACCGGTACTAAATCAGCCATATTGTTATCATCTTTTCCCATTTGACACTTAATTTATTTAATGTCTTATTTTAATTATATAACCCATTCAAGGGTTATGTGTGATGGTCTCACCCTTTTATAACTTATCCATCTCTATATACTTCTTTTATCTATCTTACCTTACTTGAGTCATTTACATCCTTTAGGATTTATCCTAGAATTCTAGTGTTTACTTGGTGTCTTCTTATAGCTTATTATTTTTTTCCTACTATTTTTATTCATAGGTTCTCCCAATAATATGCTTAAGGAACCAGTCATTTCATTAATGTCATTAAATCCATTTAAGTTCCTCAGTTTTTCAGTTATAACCTCCGAATTTTGGGAAAACCCCCTAACCACTGGATATTGGGAAACATGTTGTGTAGTGACCCCTATTTTAGGCCTCGATAGTTGCACTTACTTGATTCAGAATTGAACAAATATCAGCCAGTACAGTGGCCCACATTTTAGACCTCAGTGTCTATGCATGCCTTCTATCTGATCATAGGGATTAGTTCCTCATAACCTCTTAATACTAGAGTGGCAAATAGCAAGGATTAGTCCATGGACCTCCCAATATCTACAAAAGGGATAGTAAGGATCTACCTCATGAGACCTCCCAATATTCACAATCATCAAGTAAGTAATAGGGATTAGCCCATAAACCTCCCAATACCTAGAGCATGTAGGCTTAAACAAATGCTCAGTGGCTACACTCGCCATACATAGGCTAAAATCTATTCAAACTTAACCTCTAATAGCTACTATTCCCTAGTGGACCAGTCAATCAATCTAGTGTATACTTAACCAGTGGCCAATATCCATATTTTTTTATCTTTACAACCATTGCTCATTCGTTTCATTATTTGGATATCCATAATAAGAACATTATCCTTATTTTATTAATCTGCTAGTTTATAATTTAAGCTATTACTCGATGTTGTTCTAGTTTCACTGGTCTCCCATAGTCACAACTCATATATCATTATCTTTGTTAACATCATTCATTTCTCTTTTATCTCATTTTTGTATTTTGTTCATGTTCCCTTTTTATGTAAAAGTGTATGTATTTTTCTTTACTATTATTTATCTCAGAATTTGTTATCCTATTGTTCCATACTATCTCTTTCCTTTACTATAAGATCACAACTTATTTCCCCATATCTAGTATTTTACCTTTTTACTCTTAGAATCTTATTGGTACTTTATTACTTATAACAGTCGATGTCAATCTCGATGTATTATCACGATACTTTTTGCAACAACTATGCCATATGAGTATATTTAATGCCTTATCACTTATACTTTCACCTTTATACCTAAATTCTATAAAATTGTCATTTGTTTATTCATTCAATTTTGTCTATTCCTAAATTATGCATTAACAGTATTTTATCTTGTTATATGATTTAATTCATGGGCACTTTTGTAAGTACAGGTCTATCTCTAACTTTATTTTTAAATTTAATCAACTTATAGTTTTTGTCCTTTACCAATTGTTTGTTTAGATTATTTCCATGTCAGTAGGACATAGGTATAAGCCCATTTCATTTGATTATTTTCATGGAATAGTTACGGGTCACTTTAATTTTACTAGACAATTACAGGTCCTATTATGTGAATGTTACTATTCATTTGGTAACTTCTTTTAATATTCATTTGGTAGTTTCTTTTACTATTCTTTCTTTGCTGCATACCATTATACCTTTGGGTATTCCACACCATTAAACATTACTTTTATATTGTCATACCTAAGAATCAATTCTAACATAGATTCTTAAGTAACACATATCAACTAAATTCTTAAACTTACATTGTAATGCCCGTGCATTGAGGCTTTATAAACAATGCCACTAGGTCTAGGAAGTGTGCCTGGGGAGTCGGGTCACTTACATGTAAACTGAGGCAACAGCACTGGTCACGAAACTTCAAGGGGCTTTAAATTGATTAAAAAGGCAAAAATAAAAAATTTAGTAGAACCAATAATTCATTTTAGGCAGTAAGCTACCGATCTATGTAATAAAAATTTTTCAGGTCGAGAATAACCCGAGATGTGCCTGGATGGACCAAAAAATATTGGACCCTAAAGCTCAAAAATTTCAGTGAGTCCATTAGTGAAAGAATTTTTAAATTTTGAGGACATTTGCAAATTCTCATAATTTTTTATATTGGCATGCAAATTGAGGCAGTTTGAAAATAGTCCTATTGATGGAATTTGGTTGAAAAATTTATAAACATGTAGAGGGGATTAAAATATGAATTTTAAAATAAATGGTGTAATTTTTTGAAGTCCATATGAAGTTTGGTGAATTTCTAAAATTTTGCCAAAAATTGAGCTATTTCGGGGTGGTTTGAGTGGTTATGAGACCCACCCGCACTAAGCCAGCTAGCCTAATGGCTATTCCAAGTGTTAAAAGAGAATGACAAGTGGACAATTCCACTAAATGGAAGGAAAAACTCTTCCTTCTTCTCTCTACTAGAATCGACACCACAAAAAGCTTTGGGAGTCAGTTTTATCTTTTTCCTTCAGCCAATTCTTCTAATTCTTTATTCCTAAATTCATTTTGGGATGTTAGAGATCTAAGGGAAGAAGAAGCATAAAGAAAGGAGCCTCCATCAATTAATTAAAATTCTTGGAAATTTACTGAATAGAAGCAGTCCAGTAAGGGATGTTTGAGGTGAGTTCTTTATTTTTCCTTGGGTTTTCTTTTTGTTGAAAATGGGTATTTAAGGTATCTAACACCTTTGCGAATGTGTTCTAATGGCTTTTAAGGTGATTTTAGAGGAGAAACACTTGAAGGGATGAAGAAGAAGTCACCGTGAAGGGTTGGATAGCTTGTTGAAGTGAAGGTTTCAAGTGTTCTCCTTAGTAAGTTAGTGAATTATATCATTTTCTTCATGCCATATAACCTCTATGGGATTGGAATCATGCTATAGTGATGTTAAACTAAATTCTATATATTGATATCCTTTAACTTACATAGAATTCTTAGGGATAAGTGGACAAGTAAGGGTTGAATTTGGAATTACCTAATGAAGACTTGATTAACATAGGTAAAACTTTGTTAGCCAAGAGCATTGTGGGTAATATGTATATATCTATATGTGTATGTGAGTATAATTATCTATGTGGCATGTACAAATTGCTTTAGGACATGTGAAATCACTAGGTGATAAGTAGATAAATTGTTTAATCTATGTGTGGTTGGGAATTTGGTAATGGTCGAGACATTCACCATGATAGAACTATCTAAATTGGCATAATCATATCCTTGAGAATGCATAGATGTGTTGAGAGTATGTGTAAGTAATTGAATGAATAAGGAAATGTGGAAAAATGAATGATTATGGCTTGTATATCAAGGTACCTAAGAGCATTAGCAAGGTAAATGCTAAGAAATCATTAGTGTTTTGCTTGAAATGAATAATTGCATTGAACTTGATGTTGTGGACATGAATTGGCTTGAATTAATATGTGTAAGTAAGTGAGTCACACTTTAGCTGAAACATATGTGAAGTAAAGGCACCTAAATTAGCATGAAAATATTGGTAGCATGTATGTAATGTGTATGCATAACATGATATAATTATATGAGCTATGTTTAGATTAACTTATTCCCATGAATTTAGTTAATGTACATACTTAAAATGGCATGAAATGGAATCAAGAAATGACATGAAAAGATGCCTTGAAAGATAACTTGAAATCTATTTAAGAAAGGACTTAAAAAGTGGATTAAATGTGCCTTAAGGGCTATGGATTGTGAGTAAACTGGTATAAGGGCATTTTTGTAATTTTGCATAGGTAATAGTTTCTACCCTAATAAGTTGAATAACTTGAATGGTATACCTAGAAATGGTTTAGATCCACAACCTACTTGAGTTTTAATTGACTACCTAAACTGTAGATGGTTATGGGCAAGAATGGGGGTATTTTGGTCATTTGGTAGAAATGTGAAAACACTGATCTAATGTTTTGAATTTAAGTATTATTATCAGTGATAATGGAAACTATTAATAAGATAAGGAATTTTAAGATATTATCTAAGTAAATAATTAATAAAGATACATAAGGCTAGTGTGGTCTTTTTGAGGAGTGTATTCTACTTATTGGTAAAATAACTTGAATAAATAATTGACTTTACTACTAGAGATATACATGTTAAATTATATGACATGTTTTAAATGCTTAGATTCACCACTAAGTATTATATACTCAGCATACCTATTTCAATGTGCAGGTATTTTGTATTAGCGAATAGCCTCGTAATACATGTAGGTAAGTTTAGAAGACAAGTTATAAGGTTGCTATATGTTTAATGTACAGTTTTGCACTCATGTATATGGGTGGGGAATAGGTGCAATATAAAAGGTTCTGTTTATAGTATATTCTATGTTTTGTCCTCAGTGTTTTATCAGGCTATATTTGAATATGGGATTGTCTATACTCAATGATGTTATATGTGAGCCTAAGGCTCTAGAGTATGTTTATTTGATTGTGGCTTAAGGCCTGTATTGTTTCTGATAGAATGTTGATGTTAGATTGATATCTGGGAACCAAAAAGGTCTAAGAGATATGAGAATGGGATATAAAAGTGTTTTTATGAGTTCTAATTTTTAGATAGTGACTCGGACAGCCATTATGTTGCTAAAATTTAGGAAATACCCAATTAGCCTATAATTGGCCAAATATGGACATATATAATATGGTATGACAATAAGTAATACATAAGGACAAATAGAAAGTTATTTGGAGTCGGATAGAACTAAATATTACAGATTAAGTAGAGGTTAAATGAATGAACATAGGAGAAATTTTCAGATGGGTGACCTAGCGAGAAGTGCACTGCTTATTAGATTTCTTCAAAAATTCAATAGGGGGTGTTACATACACCTAACATTATACACTATACTTATTTCATACCATATCTTTACATGTCAATCTCACATTCCATTATCCCTGCATCATGCCATATCACATTTTAACCCATAACCATACACATATCTCCATATTCCATATCACTTCCATTTCATACCTCACAGTACCATCCTAATATTCCATGTATTCATGCCATACACCTATGCACATGCCATGGCATACATGTCATGCATCCAGTCATACATATATCACATGCTTCCACATACTTTTCACATCTAAAACACATCTATGTCATCTTGTCTACTCTAATTACTCATCCTAGCATTTCCAAATTATCAAACACATATACACTAATACAACTTACATATACACCCATATGCCTAAATTTCTAACTTCTCTAAAATACAACGCATGTTTTAATTAAATTCACTTATAGTGGGCTCTTAGTCATGTCAAAGCTATTCTAACCATTAATTCCATCTTCACCCACTTCACAAAATGGCATAATAAGGATTTGCCTTCAAAAACTCCTATAAAATTCCACTTAACTCCAAATTGAAATCTCTCTTCACCCATAACATCACCATACCCAATATTATATATGAAAAATAAAAACCCTAAGAAAAATCAACTTACTTACCAAAAGAGCATTATTCATCAAGTGCTCATATCTCCTTTTCTAGGCATTCTTTTCCATTTCTATCAATTGGATTAGCTTTCGAGTGTTGTGGAAGTCAAGATCCATATAAGGATTATGGGATTTAGTGGTAGGAAGAGTGAGAAATGAAGAAAAATGGGAAAAGGAGGAGAGAGAAAATGGCCTTAGCTTTCATGGGGATTTTGAGGGATATAATGGCTTTTGGCACATATACTACTCCCATATGTGCAAGCCCATTCATTTTAGATATGTGGATGGCCCAGATCACGCCACATGTCGATCCAACAGCCTATTTTAACCTAATTTTCTTTTAAATTTCAAAAATTCAAAATAATTTTTTTAGACTTCTAAAAATCATGATTCTAATGCCAAAAATTCTCAATTATGCCCATTAAAGGCCACACAAAATTTTAACTCAAAACTCCTTCAGGAACTAGGATTACTATTCATTCGCGTAGTTTAAAATTTCCAAATAATTATCAAATGACCTTAGAATATTAAAATTCCTTCTTTAATATACTCATTAGAATTTTTGAGCTTCAAGGTGTGATATTTTTGGTTCCATTCGAGCACTTCCCAGAGTTGTCCCGACATAACCCCAGCTAAAGTTACTATTCATTAGTCCTCAGCCCGAAATGATTTATTGGTTCTACTAAAATTTTTAATTCACACATTTTCATCATTTTCTGGTTGGTCAAAGTTCAGTTCACCAATACACCTTTTGGCTACTATGTGACTCTTCAGCATCCTGAATGACATTATATCAAGCTTGGGAGTACTTTTCACAAAATGATAATTTTTCAAGCAATACATACTACTTGTGCATCAAACAACTGATACGTCGAGTACACACTTAGTGGTGAATTTAGTGAAACATGTATTATATCATAAAATCATTTAGCACACACAAACATGTAATAAGAAGTTAAGCAACTATTATGTCAATATTTATATTCTTCTCTACTAACACCTTTTTCTATCTTTTCTATATTGCTTTTAGTGAATGATATTGTAATTAGTTACACCATATTTGTAAGTGTCAAAATGGATGTCATTGATAGAATTTTTCCTTTGTTTACTATTAATCAAATTCCTCTTTAACACTTTTTTTAACTTTTCAAGCTTTCAATGTCTTATTGATTATCAGCTCATTTTCTTACTTTACTCGATTATTTTCAATTCTTTTTAAGTTATCCCACTGAGGCAGTTTAGTAATTTTTTTCTTTTATCTTCATTCAGCCAGCTTATACTTTCATTATCTCTATCATCATTCAATTTGTCGTTCTATCATTTAGTTTGTTTGGGGGACAACTTTATTTATTTTACTTTTTAGTAATCCCATTATATAATTATTTTTATTCGCTGTCTTAAATACATAAACCATCTAAATCATTTAGAATTTGTTATGATTTTGGCTCTACCTATTGACTGCCTTCTTCCAGTTTAGCTTCTATTTCTGCTTATCTTAATCACAAGTTATTTAAAATATCATATCTCGTATTGCTAGTAATCTTATTATATACCCTTAAAATTAACTAGTTATTTCATCTAATTCATTTCAAGCCCATACATACGTAACAATTCCCTAATCACTAGATATCAGGAAATCATACTATGCAGTGGTCCCCATTTTGGACCTTAATAGTTACACCTACCTAATCTAAAAATCGAACAAGTGACTACCAAAGATCATACTAATAGTGGCCTATATTTTAGACCTCGATGCCTGTACACACACTCTGTTCGATGGCAGGGATTAGTTCATAAGAACTTCTCAATAACGGACTGGCAGATAGTAAGGATTTGTCCATGGACCTCCTAATATCTATAGAGGGATAGCAAGGATCAACCCTATGGGACCTCTTAATATCCACATACTCATCAGCCATATGTCTCTAGTGGATAGCAAGGATTAACCCCAAAAGACCTCCCAATATCCATAAATCCTCAAATGGGTAGTAGGGATCAGTCCTATGGAGCTCCTAATACCTAGAATGCTCGATGGCTACACTTGCCCTACACAAGCTAACACCTATTCAGACCTAGCCTTTAGTAGCTGCTAATCCCTAGTTGACCAGTCAACCTATCCAGTGTATGTCTGTTAAATAGGCCAAAACTTTTCTTTTTACTCAATCATATAACCATAAATCTTTTAATACCAATATTTTAATACCAGATTTCACATATTCAAGTCTGTCACAATTACGCGCCCATTTCAATTGCAAGTCATTTTTTCTCAAGTTACTAGTCATATGGTTATTTTTCACAAATCACCATTCATATGATCATTATTTTGCTCATTCACAATTTCCATATCATCTCACCTAGTACCCATTATTTAATATCATCCTCATCCTTATTTTGGGTCATGTATCAACTGCCTCTTGAATTAAAGCCATCTCAATATAGTTCTTATAATTTCTTAAAGTAATATAAGCAATATAATTAAATCGGTTCTACCATTTCTAGAAATTTACATTCATATCTTTTAGGGCCACTATTAAAAGTTAATAACTATAATTTGTAATTCATGATCTTTTCCTTCCCACATCATAATTACTTCTGTTTTCTTCTCATTATTATTATTATATTTTTTTAACAATGTCTCATTTAGACATTAAGCACAAATGTTCGTGAGACGTATAATTGTATAGTCCTTCAACTTGTTGATCATTATGTTAAGTAATTGTTACTTAATTTTTTACTATATCTTATAGTCTTGTACCTCAATAGCCATCATTTACACTCATACTTCATCTTGATGCCTATAGTAACATTTGATCTACTAACAAGCATATTAATTCATCTCTATTATGTAACTCACATGTTTAGCCACTATATCTCATTTCGATGTTAATTACAGTCATTCTTTCTTCATCATTACACCTTTCTCCTATTTGTTTTCCATGGTTTAAAGTTCATATAATTATGTTTCATCTTATTCATTTCTCTCTTTCTCTCCTCCCAACAATAAGAACCACAATGTTAATAGATCACATACGATGTCTATTCATCAATTACTTAATTGGTCATGCACTAACTTATCATGTTAACACCCATTATTCCTTAATTCCTACCAAATCATCATACATCCTAAAAATTACTCTTGACTCACATATGACCATATTTTCTCCTTAGCTATTTTTCCAATTTCTTCCTTATTATCATACCAATTCAAATTCTTGCCATGTTAACATTAAATCCATGATAATTATAACACATTAACATTAGCACATACACTTGAACTCAACCTTATGCCATTCGCCCTACCCTTCAAACCTCACAACCATGTTAATTTCATTCATTTATTCACTCATAATTATTTAGTTCATTTCCTAAGATTATTTCCATGTTTATTATATTCAATCACACAAACACATTCATAAACAACCATTTTCGTACACATATACACACATTTAAAATTCACAACATGCAAATACAATGCAAGTTCCCACTAAATTCACTTACAATAGACTCCAAGTCATGTTGAAGCCACTCTAAAACCATTGATCTCCTCTTCCTCCATCATTCTCCACCATTTTCATACATACCATATTAGGGTTCCAACTTAGAAAATTCTTACAAAATTTCTATATAACTCTAAATTGAATTCTTTCTTCATAAATGACATTTACACCTTAAATACTCTCTAAGAAAAATAATAAACCTTAAAAATAATCACTTACCCACCAAAAGTCACTATTTACTCTATCCTTATAACTTCAATTCTGAGCAACATTTCTAAGTCCTATCACTTAGAACACATTTAGTGGATCATAGAGACTAAGATCCATATAATTTTTTTAGGTTTTTATTATGTATGGAGAGAGAAAAGTTTAACAAAAGTGGAAGGAGGAGCCATGAGAGGTGGCGTCGGCTTTTCTTAGTTTAAGGGAGGAGATGACTTTCTTTTTATCTAATACATAGACACACATATGCCCTCATATGTACTAGGAAGGTGTATGGCCCTAATTGTGCCACTTGTCGATCAAATGGCCATAAATAATTATATTTTCCTTTAAATTTTAGAGAATTTTACTAACTTTTCTAGACCTCCAAATATCATTACTTTGATGTTAAAAATTCTTAATTGGGCCTAATTAGGGCCTCATAAAATTTTAGCTCAAACTTCCTTCGAGAACTATGGTAACTATTCACTTGCTTAAGTAATAAATTCCTAAAAATTATCAAATGACCTCAAAAAATCAAAATTCCTTCACCAATGGACTCATTGGAATTTTTAAGCTTTGGGGTGTCTATTTTCAGGTCCATCCAAGTACTTCTCGAATTTGTCCTAGCATAACATCAATTAAAGTCACTATTCATTAGTTCTCAACCCGAAATAATTTACTGGTTCTGCTAAAATTTTTAATTTACTCATTTTCACTATTTTCTTATTGGTCAAAATTAGTTTGACCACTACTTCCTTCTAGCTATTATATAGTTCTTCAATGTCCTAGGAGACACCATCCAAAGCTTTGAAGTACTATTCATATAATGATTATTTTTTAGGCATGAAAATTCTTCCCCTCTTAAGAAATTTTTTTCCTCAAAATTTTTGTCATCATATGATTTGTTACTTCAGTATCAATTTTGTTTACATACAGTTTTCTACTAATAGGTGTAGACCTTTATATCTTAATTGTATACCATCTTTTATACATGTGACCTTATCATCACATTTGTTTCACAGATGTAGTGAATTCATGAAAACTCTTACCTCCTTTTAACTCCTCCTTTCTATATCATGAAATTTCTTCAGGAAACTTTATCTCAACTTTCCTTTGTTTATGGATGTAACTTAACTTTCCTTTGTTTATGGGTAGAGCTCCCCCATTGTAACCCTCAACTCTACTAAATCAATTTAGTCATCTTTTAATATTAGATAACAATATGTTTTATATTTCCATAGAATTATACTCTCATACCCTATCCTTAGTTAGAACACTAAGCACTATAAAAGTGTCCCTATATACCTATATTTCTCTTAATGCCAAATTCTACACATCCTTCTTTCCTCAATTCACTTTGCCTCATAAGTAAGGTAATTTCACTTATTTTGGAATCTCTTACCCTTTAATCATATTCACGATTTAGTATCATTTTTACACTTTCTTATTCATTATATACTAATCATTAATACTGGTTTTGACATCATAAGGATAGTGCCTTTATCCTATATTTTTCATCAATCATCCTTATTTAGGCTTTTTTCAAGATTTTTATACACTGAGGTATGCATTCTTACTCTTTCTTTACTCCCCAATCTTATTTCTAGCTTATATTAATGTGTCTCACTAGAGTAAATTCTCCAACCATTCTTAGTTGTATTTCACATTACACTCAACTTCACCATTTCCCTTAATTTCATACTCATTATTAGTAATTATATTTTAAAGACATTTATGGCAATCTTTCTTACTAACTTCTTCTCATGCCTCTATTAGCTTCAATATTTTCTGCACCTTTATCCCTTTTTTATAGATGATTTCACTCCTAGTGACTACCTTCATTTACTTCCCCACTTTAAGGCTCGAAGTGTCAATCTACTCTTTTTTTCTCTATTATGATACACTAGTATCCTTTTTAACTATCTCACTCTCATTATAGTCCTAGTAAGGTTTCCATTTTAACACTTTCAATTTTTCCTTACCCATTTATTTCTAACAACACTAGTTTCTTTC